>SNQJ01S0281415.1:0-10901 GCA_010110895.2 Picea sitchensis
ACCTCAACCTGTAATCAACCTGTACCATAAACAAGTGCATCAACCATGCACCAACCTATACCAAAAAACCTGTAATCAACCTGTACCATAAACAAGTGCATCTAACCATGTACCAAGTATGTACCAATCATGTGTTAACTACTCATCAACTATAACTCATCAATATGTACCAACATAATCAACTATACACTGCATGTATGTGCCAACTCATCAACTACTTGTCTCAACCATGTACCCAACGTGTACTTTAACCAAAATCCATCATCAATTTTATCATCCAAATATGATTTGTAAGTTTGTAATAGACCTAGTGTATATGATCACATACCTATAAACCTTCCTTAACTTTAACAACAAAGGACTGGCATTTTCATCAAACTTTTCTTGAGTCTCAAATAACTAGTTTTGGATTAATCAACAACCCTAACTTGAAATAATCATAACTATGTACGTTTAATTAATAAATATACGAAACTGATACACAATGTTCTTCAGTGTGTTTTGTGCAATTCCTCCAGGTGTCACTATTTGGAACCTCTCAAAAAAGGAGTTATAGAAAAAATGGCATGCCTTACTGAATTCTGGCTTATTCTAGAGAGCGACCTTGTAGAGCATGCCCTGCATGGAATATTTGTTGAATCGATCTGAAAAGGTTACAAAAGATACTAAATAATTTACTTTAACCAACACATTTTGTCTTACTGAATTTGGATATTTTATGAATAAGTTATGACGTTTTTACCCGAAACACCTATTTTAGAATAGTTTCAGGACGAGCCACAAACCCTATTTTCCACGGAGTGTAACTCCAAAAATACAAAGACCCACAAGATGAATTGTTTACCACAAATACTTGGATAGGTTTCCTCAATGGCCTATCAATTTCAAAAAAACGTTATTGGGAAAATGACGATATGACCTGTAAATAACATACTTTAGAAAGCATCATCAAAAGAATTTATCCTCCCTTGAATATTGGCCTTATTTTCTTCACCTTCCCTCTGAAATTTGGCTTAGATATCATTTGGTTACCTCAGTCACCTATATATATTCATTATTCTCAAGTTTGATGTAAAATGAGAGAGTCTTGCCTCATATTTCTACTTTCCATCTTCTAGGTCACTTAACCTATTTCTAGGTCACTGAACCCATTTATAGGTCACTTAACCTATTTTCCTCATTTTTAGGGTTAACCACTTTCCATAATTAGAAAGTTCTCCATTTATTTATCATTTAAATATTCCTCCTTGACTTTGTCACCTCACTTTATCATCTAAATAATCTTCTTTGATTTTGTCACTTCACTTTATTATTTAAATAATCCTTCTTGACTTTGTCACTTTAATTTATCATTTAAATAATAATTTCTTCTTTGCAAGCTCTTTGACTTCTTTGACCTTTTGGGGCTTCAAGCCAACATATGAGAGTCCTCCAACTTCGTAAGGCCATAACTCTCAAACCATGAGGATTTATGTGACGTTCCACATACCACCAGAAATGGCATGACATGTATTATCCATATAGAATAATATTACCTTAAAATATATTAAAACTCATACCATTATACATGAAACAACCTTGGGTCTATTACCCAAACCTTTGTGCTATTAGAATTCATTACTAGACTTTCTTCAAGGGTTGACATCAATGACAACCAACCTTAATTAACAATATAGGTGATGTTTGACTAGTCATGTATGTAGTTTACTTCTTGCACCACTAAAAATGTTAAGTTATAAATGATTGTTTGTTGATTTCCCTTACACCCTGAGAGGAATGATGATTTATGTCTAACTCAGTAATCAGATAGCGCACGCCTTGAAAACAATGTGGATGTATTGTTTGATTTAGTAAGTGATTACTTTCACATTTGAAATTAATAGATTCTATTTCTCAACTGAACTATGTTGATGCATGATTTCCTAAGCGATTAAATTATTTACGCACATTGAATAATGATGATGTATGTTTAATTAAATGATTAAGATTAAGTCTATGCATTGATGAATGTTGATTTATGATTAATTCAGTAATTAGATAACGCGCGCATCTTGAAAATAAAGTCGATTATAATTGCGCCCTTAAAATAATGTTGTCATATGATTGATTTATTAATTATATTCTCTTGCGCATGGCGAAATAAAGTATATCTCTCATGTGTCCTGAATTATATATGTGTGTAAATGATGGAGTAATTAAATTTTCTTACACCATGAGAAATAATGATGTTGATTGATTGAGCTAGTTGGTTCTTGGACTGGTTTATGTTGGTGGGATGTAGACACCTCCTTGTTCCTGAAAACAGTCGCGAGCCCTGTGACCTTAAATGGTGAAAATCAATTGGATCATGGGATTGAGCATTTATTGTGTCCTAGAGGTCCTAACCTTCCAGGGAAGGTTGGCAAGGTAGTCATTTTAATATTCATTATATGGTTGATGATTGTTTATAAATTGTTTCAAGTTGATTGTGATGTGTTAAGTGATGATGCTATTTATGTTTGTGTGTCATTATCCTTTTTGTTGATGCATTGAATGCATCATTATTGATTTCAATGATGAGTAGTTGGTAATGCTTTTACTTATGATGTCATTGATTTTTGTGTTGCTATGATTTATATTGTTGACGTTAATTTCCTAATGCAATTGTTTTTTTTACCTCGTATGCTTCCCTTCCCTAGTAACGGAGGGGTCGTTACACTCCCCTATAGTGTCTTATAGAGAGTTGACCTTTGTTAAACTCCTTGTCTCCCTTGTTATAGGAGCATTGATCTCCTCTTTTTCATGGTTTCAAGAATGTTTTCCTTGTTTTTCGTAGTACTCTAATTGGAGGATTTGTCCCAGAGTCCTATATGCTTTGTTTTGACTTTGTTTTTCTAAGATATTGACATTTATCACTTCTTTTACCTCCTTTGAGTTTCAAAAATTCTTTAAGTTGAAAAATTGTATGATTACCTTGCGTTAACAAGATCCCTTGGTGTCTTCCTTCCAATAGTTTGATATTCATCCCGAAAGTCTTCATATTTATGATAACTTAATTGTTTTTCAAGTTTTAATTAAACTTGAAATTTCAAAGGTTGCTTTTTTTTGAGTTTCTTTTTTTCCTTATTTTGAAATATTTGGTCTTTTGAATGTTTGAGACTCTATTGTTTACTGCAACCCAACCTTAATCTTTGATTTCTGCTGCCCATTTTTTAGGATTTCAAAGAGTGATATTCTTCTTTATCTTTTACATAATTTGATTCCTTGATGGAACAAGTTATCTCATGCTTGATTTCTTTAATTTCTCATCAAACTTTTGAGTTCACTTTGTTTGGTTTCTTTTTTCTTCGTTTTCCTTTGTGTCAAACATTGATTTCTTTCATTATTATTGAAATATAGGAAGCACAAAAGTTTTTCATTTGAAGATATTTCGTTGCACATACAATCAAACAAAGAGAATTTCCACATTCTTAGGAATTTTGTTTTGGTACATGTCTTGCATGAGCTAGTCTTCTATTTTCTTTAGGATTTAGGTTTTGTTTGATAGTTTGGCATAATTTTGGAAAGTTGCATGATATTGAGTGCTTATTAAGAAGAAAAGAACTATTCTCCTTCTCATATATATAATTCATCGAAAATAAACAATTGCATTTCATTCTTTTTGCATTATATTGGATTCGAGTCTCACACATCATAAGTTTCATCTCCATGGACCTTTCTGATTAACAAAAGCCTTTAAAATCAACAAGCGGGATAAAAAAATCAACTAGACATTTTTTGGTTTATATTACACCAACAATAGCATACGCTTAGAATCTTTGGACTAAGAAAAGTGAGTAAATTGTCCAAGATTACTAAACAAGACTATAAAGCACTAAAGAGTGCTCAAATCAAAATGTCATATAGGCATAGCCGGGAATCCCACATAACATAGGGGCTACACATGAGGTCACATGTGGAAGAGAAAAAAATATAACCCTCCAAATCTTGAGAAATCATAGTGGAAAGAGCGTATATTGAGAGTTTTTCTTAAGAAACTACTGGTTTCATTTGGTCTCGGTGATTCGTGAATCCTGAATCCATTCAGGGTCCTCAGGAGACTTAGTGGTCCACTTGTCTTCAGTTGTCTTGAAGAATTTCATACTTTTATATCCTTCCCATACGTTTGGTCCTGACTGTTAACTGTACCTCCCTTGAGGTCGACTGCGAGTTGGTAACCTTAGTGGCCTTTACTAGGTATATACAAAGTTGACTATGGGGGGATTCCCATGGTACCTAGGGAATATGTCGCATCGCACTATCAATACCCTTGGAGGGTGACCTCACAAAGATAGGGTTTCTTTCACTAAGAAAGGTTGTTATGTGGAGGTTGGGGTAACTACTTCTCATATCTTCTCTAACAACTTGATATCCCATCTTCAGAACATCCTTCTACTATTTCTTGTTTCATTATCTATAGATATTTTTTAGTGGTGTGTGATTTCGGAGTTCATAGTTGTCCTTAAGGATTGTCATATTACTTTCACTATGGTTGATCAAGGGCTTCAAAGATCTCACATAATGCAAGGTTTAGATCCTGAAGTTCAGGAACCTCAAAAGGAACCTTCTTATGAATGAATGGTTGGAGAACAAAATTTTGAAACTAGGAGTGTAGCTCCTAGAAGTGGCCATCACATAGAAGAACTGGTCATAAACTTCATGGAAGGCCTTGTATTTTATGAAAATCCACTTTTAACTGATCCACTTGTTCCATTACTCATTGTAAAATCATCCATGATATTCCTTGATGCTTATTCTTCTTATTATTTACCAACTAGTTTATCCACTAACCAATATTTTGGCATGAACCCATTGACATTTGGTTTTCTGAAGGGATTGGGAGTTTCACCTCCTCTATCCACAACTCATGTAGTTGACCCTGCTAGAGCACAAATCACTACTATTGGTGCTTCTTCTTTACTGGGAACAACCATGACCTAGGTTACCCCAACACAACTACTTTCAAGTACATATCCCTCCTCACATGGGCCAAATAATATTCTTTCTTCATTACTCCCACATATGAACACACCAAGTTCTTTACTTGGTCGTCCCATCGGTTAGATGGAAAACATTCAAGTCATTTAAACAACCACGTTTACACAAGCTACTCAACCCACATCTCCAACTTTACAAATGGGGAGTTCTCATTTACCCTTGACTATAAGTCAATCTTTAGTTGGGGGGCAACCTTTTGTTGGGGGGAAACCCTCAAGCATGGGGAAAAATCCTATGTGCGGGCCACAACAAAAAACCTAGGGGAAATCCTCTCATATAGGTCCTTCCATTCCCATTACTAATGGCCTATATCCTAGGAAACCATATCTAGGAGTTGAAAATCCTTTATGGGTTCAACCTAATTCGATGGGCATTCCTTAGCAAGGAGCTCTTCCCAATTAATCCGTGAACCCCATGATTCCAATATAACAGTCCCCTTAAAAACAGTATATGGGAGGTCCATTGGGCCAACTGCTATACATGGGGGGACCTTCAGGTCAACTGAGTTACATGGGGGACCATCAGATCAACCACAATACATGGGGGGTCAACCACAATACATGGGAGGACCATATGGTCTTTCCATCTCGTTGCAACCTATATATGGTCCTGCTAGTGTGGCTATCTCACATGGTTACTACCAGTATCACTAAAAGGAAAAGAAATTTTGGTGGAGGTTATATCATAGGTTTCTAGTGTTACAAAATTGGCAAAAATTGTCAAAAAAACCTCTGCTACAACATTTGTTTTCGATAGCAGATGTTTTTGCGAATACTATAACAAAGCTCGATTATAACTAAAAAACTTTAGGCAACCAGAGTTGTTAGCATATGTTTATAAATCGATGCATTTTTATGAGGAACAAGCACGAGTGCATACAAACACATACCGCATCGGTGTTGTACACTTAAATTCAAGCACCAGGGTATTAGAATATGCAAGCACCGTGGTAGTAAAATATTTAAGCATCGAGGCGTTTTTCTTATAAGCACAAGGGATTTAATAGTAAAACCCACCGGGAGAGTTAAAAATAATTAGGCATCGAGGCTTTCTTCTTAGAACGCATCAGTGCGCTATTAATAATAAGGCACCGATGTTGTATAAAATAATATGCACAAGTGCGTTACCTGAAAAAAACCCATCGATGCATCAAAAATAGAAATCATAAGTGATTCTTAGTAACAAACAGGCATCGATGCTTATCAATAACACAATCGCACTGATGTGTATTAATAAAAAAAAACGCATCGATGCTTATTAATAACACAAAACCATCGGTGCTTCATATAAGCTTAACGCACTGAACACCAATTTTTTAATATAATTTTGTGGTATTAAATAAATATTAAAACCAATGCTAATTGATTACATAAAAGAATCGGTGCAAATTTCATATGAAACATACCATTGAGTTTTAATATTAAATGCGCTGAAGAGATTAATAAGTAAAATACATTGAGAAACATCGACATGTTATAGTGAAATTATTATTATTTTTTAATTCCATTATTTATAAAAACAATTACATAAATCTGATATTTTGATTAGTGAATTTGGATATGATGTTTGGATTAATTTGTTACATCATCATATTTTTCATCTCTTAATTATAATATTTAGTCATCCATATATATGTAACATTTCACAACAACATTGGACAATGCAATAGAATGAATTAAAACATATTTTATTCAATGAATAAGAGGGTTTTTGTCATACAAAATGGGACACTTATCAGTAATCCCTTGTCTTTCAATTGGGACACTATGTCCATTACATTAAACAAAAATGTCTGATTTTCACAGACAATTATTTCAAAAAAATACAATTGCATCTTGCATTGACATCCAAATATATTGGTCATCATTCTTCACTGGAACTGCTATTAGTGCTCAAGCTACTTCCATGCCTTGGGTTATTTTGTTGAATGTTTGGTTGATAGCCTTGACTTTTTTCTTCTTCTTCAAGTTCCATCTACAAACATAAAAGTAAACTGTAATGAGTCAGAAATGCCAATTTTGACAGTGGGGAAATTGTTGGCCATGTTTTCATCTTCAAACGCATCGGGGGTAGGGATAGGGTTGTTGAACCAGTCTATATGCCTTGATGGGATGAAATCCTTAGTTTCGACTGCGCATATGGAGTCTTGAATAGGAGGGTCAAAGGCTTCTTGTGAGAGAAAGAGTGCTATGTGGTGGAGTGCATTCCATGGGCAATCGGGTGTAGTTAGTTCCTCGACGATATCTTCGTCACAGTGGAAGGTGTGAGAATATAGGGGATTTGGGGAAGTAAACTTGGGGAATGTCACCATGTGATGGTATTCAGGTGGTGAATTTATAGAGGAGGTATATAAAAGATGGTGCAATGGCGTTCTTGACATAAAACAATTGTTCAGATACCGTGGGTTAAAAATTGTGGTCGGTCGTAAGATTTCCTAAGGGAAATGAACCGGGGAATTGGGGGTATTTGGGGGAAAATCCTCATATAGGATATCCATGAACCATGGAGGAGTGTGAAGTGTCACAGACTCAGGAATGAGAATATGAACAATATCTAGAGAGGGAGTAGGGGGAATCACTTTTATCATAGGAAGTGAGGGTTTTGGAGGATTTTGAATAAGGGTCATTTGGTGACGCTTGTATTCAATGACAAAAGGACACTGGTATGTGAGATGATCAAGTGATTCAAAAAGAGAGAAAGGGAATCTCATCCGTTCATTGACTAAGGTTGTGACATAATGAATGTCAGTGACTCAAGTACTTGATGATGTGGATGGAGGGGTTTCTTGTTGAAATCTTTGGTGTACTATCATTAGCGTCTATCGAAACTGAGGTAGCATAGGGAAATGGTGGGTGTAATGGCCATACTCTGAACAGATGGCACATGTGAATTTTGTTCACAGCCCTTTACTGCATCTAGTAGGGGATGCGGTGGTAGTACTAGGTGTGCTGGATGAAGCGACGAGCAGTGTGGTTTCTCGAGGGATTTGTATTAAAGTGCAGCTCGGGGAGAGAGGGACATATATTGGTGGGGTGTCCTTATTTATCGCATAGTACGCAAGGAGGTTGAACTCTGGGGGGAAGTGGAGCAAGGGGGTTTTATTCTTCCTTCTGCCCCTAGCTATAGAGGTGGTGCTAGCCAGTGGGGTGGAGGGTGGTGGCATCAGAGTTAGGAATGGGATCTGCATTGGGATTCCTTCAGTTTGAGGAGGGAGGGATGGTTGAGGAACCATCTCAGGTGTGTGTAGATACCAAACCAGAATAGAAAGAACCATGTTAGGAAGCGTAAGCGTTGCATCTACCTGGAAAGCTTGTACGCCCGGTGGGGGGTAGAAGAAGGGGATTTGCGTAATGGCTTGGGGGACTGTCTCCCAAATGGGGATGTGACCATGGGGGAGAGTGAAACTAGGAACAACTGGTATTGAAGGGTTCTCAGGGGGTTCCTGAGGTAGGGTTTCTGCGACTAGTGGGACGTTAGGGAAGGAAGAAGCCTCGGTGGGAGGAATGGTATCTCAAGTTTTCATTCCATCGAAAGATATGACACACACTTGTGTTGAGAGATGTATGAGCGAGGGTGCTCCATGGTATGTCCCTAGAAAGGATGGGTCCTTGAAAATTCTGTGGGCCATCTCAATGAGTGGGTAGGCATTGGAATTATTTTGGATAAGAGGTAGGATGTTATCAATGTTGGAGGAAGGGTTGGGCTCATAATGTGAGACTTGGTTGATGGTGATGATCTTCCCGTTGTGGGGGAACATCATTGTTCGAAACATAGAAGAGGGAAGAACCTTCATAGCATACAAGTAACTATGTCCAAAGAAGATGTTGTAATCGAGTGGGGCATCGATAACCTCAATGTCAATAAGAATGGTTTTTCCCCCGAGTTGAATGGGGACATTTTGAAAGAGCCCTTCAGGAGAGGATGGTCATCCATCATAATCTCTCAAAGTTATGGTGGATGGTATTAACTCAGGGGAGCCAAGTTTTTTCCATACGATTTTGGACATGATGCATGTGGATGCACCTTCATCAATGATGCATCGATGAACTGTGATGTTTTGAATTTTGACTAGTATCTGGAAAGGTACCAAAGCGGGGAGACGAGATTCCCCACAATCTAGATCAAAAGTGATGAGTCTAGTATCAGCAGGGTCGACTTCCCCCAAGGTGAAAAACAATGATTTTCATTGAGTGGGATAGGTTTGGAGGACTTCCAAGACTAACATGGTTGTAGGAGATTGTGCCAAGTCAAAGACCAAACTGTAATTGTGTGTCGCCCTAGCCTAAGGGTTGTTGACATTCTATAGTAATGGGATGAGAGGAATATGAAGGGGTGGTTCATTGCTAGGGTGTGGAATCATCAATGGTTTCCTGGCTATAACTTGAACTATTTCTGAAGTGGTGGGGGTAAATTCAGAGGGTGCGTTGTATCGACAACTGCACATTTGTAGTATAATTTCTTCTTCGCTAGTGAGGAGTATAGTGTGATCTTCCAGATTCCCAAGGTTTTGATACTGTCCCATCTATGGTGGGGTAGGGTGTACTTCTTGCTGAGTATTCATCACACCTTGATGTGGAATAGGGTTTTGCAACACTGCTGAGCATGGGTGTTGTAAATACTGTTGTGGGGCCTACTGAGGAGCAGGTGGTGCTGTAGGACGTGGCACATTCATGGAATTGTTCATCCATTTGAAGTTGGATATTTGGGGGAAATGGTGAGTATAATGACCATGCTCACCACAAAGGGAAAAAGGGAAGTTTGTCCGGAGGTTATTGTTGTTCCTCCCTTGGCGTTTATTGTTATTGACCCCTTGGGGGTTCTGGTTCCCCTGATTCTAGTTTCCCCCAACAGGTTGGTTTTGTTGGGGGTTGTTTCCCCTTGGTCCTGGGTTATTATTGTTTTGGTTTTTCCATTTATTTTTGGCATTATTCAACTGATGGGCCGTATTTTCTGTATTCTGTTGTTCAAAATTTTGAAATTGTTAAATGGGAGAGGGTTGAACAAATTTATCCCCAGCGTGTGGTTGTCCTTGTGGAGGAACAATTGGTTGTGGAGGACCAGGAAATGTAAAATATAGATTATTTTATGGCAATGATCCGTAGGGTACATAGGAAGGTGTAGTGATTTCACTAATGCTCAGAGTGTAAGATGAGGTAGAAGGGGTTACAAAACTTGGTTGAACTACAGGGCGCATCATGGGTGTCGACGCAGGTCCACTCATGAGTGGGAGTGAAACAGTAGGGTATGGTTTTTGATAAGGGGGAGGAGGGTAATAAGAGGGTCCTCCATACACTGGTGGATGTTTGGGTGTATCGTACATAGGTCGTGTTTGGATGTACGGATTGTGGTGTGTTGTGGTACCAATCAATCCATTTGCTGAGTGAGACATCCTGGATTTGTCCTAGCCAAATTGTATGGGTCTCGGGGCGTCAGGTAGTACTGTATATAAGTATCTTGACTGTGAATAAATGAGGTCATATTGTTGATCCTTGTTGATGGCTTGCTCTTAAATTTGGGGGAAGGTAGAGGCCACATCTTTGGCAAGGAGAGGGACGAGTGATCTGAGAAACCAATCAAGCCATTGTTGTTTGGTAGTTTTTGCTCTGCATAAACCACGTCGCCAACACCATTCGTGAATGTGGTCGGCGATATGTGTGGCTGAGGTTTGTTTAAACTCAGAGATAAGTTCTAGACCATTGTCATGGTGAATTGGTAGTTGAAATAAGGTAAAAAATGTTTTGGCTAGTGATTCAAAAGTCACATGGGACCCTGATTTTTCATCTACATACCACTTGGTTCATGGGCCTGTGAGTGTGCACTGAAATAACGTTAATTGGATGGAGTCATCCATGATGTTGTTTGAAGAGCACCATAGGTGGAAGGTC
>SNQJ01S0281419.1:0-11185 GCA_010110895.2 Picea sitchensis
GCACTCTAATCCATCATGGAATTATGAAAATTCATGTCATGGACCTTGAGATAGACATAGAATGGGGGAACGTCCTCAGTATTTCCCGTTTCCTCCATGCGCGGATCAAACAAAATGGCAGGGTGGTCATCTTGGACGTTCAGGGTGTCATGATTCTCTTCCATATTTAACATTTTAATAATATGATCTCGATATTATCCTTTATTAATGAGCTCATTGAAAGTGATGAAGATTTTAATTTTGGCCATTTCATTCTCAAAGTTAAAAGGGGGGAGAAATTTTTCTACCTCTTTGATGCCTATATCCCGACTCATTTCTAGCGCTTTCCTTTGACTTTCCCTATTCAGTTGCATCCTTGGTCGGGTTTTATTTCTTTGGTCGGCTTGTGGAAGGAGTGTCCGCTTGAGGTTCCATTATAGGATTCGTTTGTCGAGGTTTTGTAGACATTTTTCTGCTCCTGAGGTTGTATTTCTTTTGGAACTACATGATGGCATTGTGATAACCCTTCATAAATTCCTTTGTTTCCAAAGACAGCGTGTCATCTGTCTCCAACATAATATCATCATTTTCACTCATGTATTGATAATGTTCTCCCTTCTTCAAGAATACACGCGTGTCCATTTCATCGTAGAAATGCATTTCATCTTGGATCATTTGATCAAAATATTCGTCTGCATAATTGTTTTGAAACAGGGGCCTTATTTGTTGATCGCCCTGGTATCTCTACTCTCTCTACCTGATCTTCAATATGAAACCTCTTCTAAGGTTCTAATTTATGTGCTGGAGATCATGTTGTTCTCAGGTGGTGGGTTTGTTTCCCATGGACATTATTTCCATCATCTTCTCCATTATCTTCATCAACAAGTCAAACTTTTCATTCGAGGGTCGAGACATTGATGGTTGTGCATCTCCTTGGGGATTATTCTCGCGTCTGTCGAAGTTTTGTTTGATCTTCCCCACTTCCATCAGGTTTACCTCGACCTCAATTGCGTCAGTCATCATGGCGTCTAAATTATTAGATATTCTCTCCCTAAAAAACAAGGTGAAATCACTATCAAAGGAGTCGGCGTATCGAAGTTGCACACCCTCGAGAGGCAGCTCGACTTACTTGGGGATTGAGTTGTAGAACCTCATGAAATGGGCCGAGAACTCTTGCATCATTTCCTCCGACGCTCTCTTCATATTTTTGTACTGCATCAGTAACTACAAAGGATTATTTTTGTCTCCCCATATAGCAATGAATGAAATTTGAAATGTAGCGAAATTGGGGATTCTTACTTCTTGGAGGGCCTTGAACCACTTCCTAACCTCCCCTGAAAGACTCTGCGTGAAAGAACGCATCTTGGTGTATTCATGATCCATCTCTTCTAGATCAATGAAATCGTTGAACCAATCCAAGAAATTTTGAGCATAGTTGTTTCCCTCGGCATCTGTTGGTCTTAACTTATCTCTTCTATTATCTGAGTTGTTGACCCAAGGTTCATATCTTTCAGGTTACCAAAAAATCCTCTAAAACTATCGGCCCTTCTGGTAAAATAGAAGGCAACATAGTACACATAATGCATTGCACAATCTCACCTGAGACAACTTTAAATGGGTGACTGTAAGACTCAGGTGTTTATAGCCTAGAATTGAGTATGAGATAGGGGCTTGTTAACTAGAGCCATGCACTACGAACTATGAGGGTAATATCCCTATTCCTCATGGGTACAAATTCCCATTACATAGTTTACTTCCCAAGCAGCATATTTGTGTTCCATAACAATATATTAACTCAGTTATTAAGAATAACAATAACCTATTGAAATAAAGTAAAGAGATGCATACATTCATCACATTACATGGTTATTAGCGTGGTTCATCTCCTCCTGGGTTACGTCCACAAAGATTTGTCTCTTGGCTCTTTTATTATGGCAGTTCTGCATTTCCGACGTCACACACTTACAATTCCCCTCTTATGGGTAAGACCCAGATTAGGCGAACTAGATTGCACCAGGCTCTACAGCCTACGAACTAATCCTCAGATCTACCTTCTCTTTTCCATTCTATCTCAACCACTTACAAAAATGGTACATAACAATATTGCATAACACATCCATTCATGCGTAACTACAGTAAAAGATGGGATAACAATACTAACACCCCAAGCTAATACACATCTTTTTAACACAAAATAGTCAAACCCTACATGATACCTACGTATCTATATTTATACATTTTGGGATATTTAGCTGTTTACAAAGCATTACAAAAACCCTAAATCTATCGACATTAAGTCTTCCTCCCATGCACACATGTTTTTCTTCCTCTAGCTATCACTTTCCTTGTGCACGCTTTCTTGCATGCATGCTTGTGTTCTTTCTCCAGCTGTTACTTCTGTTTTTGCATGCTTTCTTTCCCATGATCGTCCTTATTTCCACTTCAGCCTGGTGCTAACATGCCCCCAACACTGACATGTGAATCGTCTCGAATCACCTAATCTTTCGGAGCTACCTCGATCTCCTCGGTGATCATCTGGAAATTTTCCTTCAGCTCTGTTTCTTTTGTCGGTGCATGCGCGGTCTTCTCCCTAATGGTATCTACTACCTAAATTTCCACCTCATTTCTCAATAATCCTGCACATTCTACCTATGTTTGCTCTATCTGTGTTTGAGATCCTTCTACCTGTGTGAGTAATTCTACTACCCATTCCTACAATGTCTCTATCTGAGCCTGACGCTCATGTTTCTGTGTTTGCACAGTGATAAGTTCTGTCTACATCTTCTTTATCTCCTACATCCCTTTGACTCATTCTGGGATTCATATGGTATTCTACCACTATTTGAATTCTTGGATCGCTTCATTGATCCTCTCCTCTTCCTTGTCCCAGCGTTGGACCTGCGGATCCTCCTCTAGCCTTGTCCAAAGTTGCATTGCTTTATCAAACAATTTTGTTGTTGTGCTAACTTGTTCCTCTATCTCCTGCAGTTGCATCGTTACTTCCTGCTTCCTTTGCTCCTTTACTGCAGATGGAGTTGTTGGTGTGAGATGTTCTCGGAGAACCTCGATCTCCTTCTGATATCGATCAATTGCCTATGCAATCTGATCAATCTTTTCTGCGGCTGGGAGTTCGTTTCCTTGTGTAGTGCTTGGAAGTTTCCCAAAAATTTATCCCACTCTTTGTTCTAGTTCATTTTTGCATTCTTTATTCTCCTGAGTTTCAGATTTGGCCTGCTCACATTCTTTTTCTAACGCTTTATGCTTCTTTGTTGCTTGTTGTAGCTTGACTAAATTTTTATGTGCCCAAGACTGCATCTCATGGTCGACGCTAACCTGCAATTAGTATAGTTCCCTTGATGGAATCCGCATCAAGACCAATTAGATGTGGTCCAAATTCTTTAGTGGTGCCTGTCCCACGATTTTGTCCATTCTTAGCATGCTAGGTTTTATGTAGACTGCTGCATGGGTGTGTGGCATTGGAAGAACTGGAACTCGTTCTTCTACCTCCACTCTTTTGTTGGTCTATGTTGTCGAAGGCCCTATGCCTCTGCTGCTACTTGATCTCTTGGCCTCCCCAAGTGTCCTGAGGAGTTGTCCCATTTCTACCAGCTCTTTTTGCATTTTATCCCTGTGATTTGTTGCATGATCAAAGTCTTCTTCTAGACAGTCCTGGACCATTTTGGCGATAATTTCTCCATCATCCTCCATGATCATATAGTCTAGTGATGTTCGTTGCACCTTTGATTTCTTGCGTGCACCTGCTGTCTGCACATCTGGTCTTTTTGTTCCCTCTAGTTCCTGTGTGCTGGGATTTGGGGAAGTCTCTTGTGCTCCCTTAGCTTGTTTTGGTTGTCCATTGGTCTATGTCTGCCCCTTCTAGGTTCCTATATGCTTCGACCCTTCATCTTCCTGAGTTGGTTTGTTTTGGCTTGTCCTTGGTTTCTTGGGCACTGGGATTTGTGTAGGTTGTGTTTCCTCCTGTGCTGCCTCTCCTTCTTCTCTTCTTTCCGGTACTTCTCGGGGAATGGATGGGATTATTCATTCATCAGGTCATTAATTGATGGCCATGTCGATGTCACCCTTTGTGATGCAATAGTGCATTTGTAGCCACTATTTATCTAGATCCCGCCTTGGTTGTATCCACATGGCTTGACGTGTATCCCAGAAGTTAGAGATATCCCCATATCACACGACAACCTCTAGTGTTATTCTCCATGATTGGTTGATATCTTCCTGTATATCCCATGGGTATGATTCAAATACGATTCCATTCTCCCTCTTATGTCTAGCCTGTGGCCTAGATTTCAGTAATAGATATCTCGCTTCCACTAGCTGTGGTCTAGTACAAAAAATTACATACTCTGGTTCCCACCATCCCATGAAGGTTATGAGGGTGAGAAGCCATGAGTAATGGAATTCTGTATCAAGGTCCTGCACATCCTTAAATTCCACTTGGAACAAGTTTAATAGATAAGGCACCCAACTCATGGAGGTGCCTTCTGCACATTGAGCTGCAACTGCGATGACTCTTGCTGGTACTTCATCTTTGCGACATTTTCTTAACAATTTATAGGCTAATATCTTTGCACCCAATTGTGTTGCTGCATTGTTGATTCATTTTATTATAATGCCTCTTGTTCCCCTGACGGTACAATATTTCTTCTTCATTTCCTCTGCTAATGCTTTCTCCTAGAATTTATCATCCAGAATCAACGCGGGATCCATGCCCCGACTGGGTAGTCCTGTTATCTTTGTGATAATCTCAACATTTATGGGGATGGGTTTGTCCATCCATATATCCCCTCCATGTTTGACTGCTAACAACTTCTTGATGCATTTTGTTGCGTACTGGCCTCTGCCAAAATGTGGAAGTTTGAGAAAAACTAAAATTCTTGTTCTTTCCAGTCCAACTACCCACTGATGTGCCTGGTTTATCATTTCTCCAAGTTGGTTTACCACTATGTTCTGCATAAAAACCCTCGGTGCAAGTTCCAAGTACTTGGATTCATCTGATATGTCATGGCCAGAATACTTGAGCTTCCCGACGTGACCCAATAGCTGTGGATCTACCTGTACTCCATTTGGTATGCATGGTAGCACAATTTTTGTTGTTGTTTTCTTACGAGGTGAGATCAGTATCTAAAGTCTATATTCTTGCTGTGGTGGTTGGTTCGAAGTTCCAATAACTCCCGGTTGCTCCTCTGTATGCCACTCTGGCCAAGTCGAGGTAGTTCCAGTGGTATCCTCTGTTGGTTGACCTAGGTTGGGTACTTGTGACTCGTCTGGTTGCACTACTACTCCGAGATTCTGTTTCATTTCGTTAACTTCCACGACTGCTTCAGTGATTTTTGGTTGCACTTCCCATTAGGTTTCCTCTTCCTCGTTGTGAGGCTCCTGCGTCAGTGTTGGCGTATCCTCTTTCATGGACTCTACTTGTGGCTATTGAATCTCTTCTAGTATTGGTGTAGAGTTCACTGACATCATCTCTGGGGATGAGATCTCATCGATATCGATGATCTCCGGCTACTACTGCTCATTTTCTTCCTGCGGTCCTTGTGACCTAGTTTGAACCCTGGTCAGTCTGGCTTTCTGGCTTGGTTCTGTGGGCTTCGGTAGTTCAGTAGTGGTGACTATCAAACGTTTTCTAAGTTTGAATGAATTTGGTGAGTTATGTGGTCTATCTCTGTTCGTTCTTGCTTCTGTTTCTCTCTCTCTGTTCTCCTTTCGCGAATAGACTAGTTCCTTCCATGCTCGCGTGTTGTATGGGTTTTTCATGAAGATTTTCGAGGAAGATTCCTCCATGATGTGATTAATGCACCATAAATATGTGTTCAATGCATATGTGACAATGTTTTACTTTCCATTACACTTACTTTGTCGTTTCCAGTTGGCGTGTTTAATGTGATGTTCCATCAGTCCTTGTCGTGCCTTAATTTCACTTAGTTTTGTCTTGTCATCCTACTTTTGTCGACTTTCCGTTTCTCGCTCGTTTTTCTTTGGTATGTAACCGTTGTCCTTGCCTTTGTTGCATTCATGTTTCGAGCTTCATGTGGATTTTCTATATCGGGCATGATTCACGCTTTTCAATTTATTTTTATTTTTTTTACTGCGCGGTGGGTGGTCGACTGTCCTTGTACAGCTTCAGTCGGCTCCCGTTGATCATTAATCTGAGTTCTGCACCTGCTAAATCTCTTAACTATACAACTCCTTCATCTGTTACAAATTTAACCTCATATGGTCCTAACCAATGCATTCTCATCTTTCCTGGGTGTTGAAACAATTTGTTGTCATAGAGTAATACTAGATCTCCTTTGTTATAGTCTCGATCATTCTAAGATTTTTCTCTAGCCTTTTCCCCTTGTTGATGGAATCCTACCAGGATTCGGTCTTCATCCATAGACAATAGTTGATTCAGTCTTTCCTGTATTGCACCTCGTTCTGTCATTTGTGTGATAATGGCTACGCATAAGATGGGTACTAAACATTCTAATGGCACTACTGCTTCTTGGCCATAGATTAGTTTCAATGGTGTGTGCCCTGTCAACCTTTTTCATTTCATCCTATATGCCCATAATATTGTTGGTACCTCGAGGTCCCAGTCGTCTCTGTTGACGTTACAGATCTTTGTCAATGCGTTCTCTTGAATGATTCTACTATGTTGTTTTCCTGTGGATGATATGGTTTTCTCTTCTGATGATGAACTTCAAACTCTTCGAGCATCCTGCAAATGGTTCTATTTATGAAGTGCATTCCTTGGTTGCTCATCAAAACTCTTGGGCACCCAAATCTAGTGATTACTTATTCAAATAATAAGTGTGCATTTGTCTCTGTGCTATAGTCTTTTACTGGTGCAGCTTCCACCCATCTTGTTAGGTATTCCATCACAGTGATGATGTATCTTGCCCCTGTTCTTTTGGCTAGTGGGTTAATTGGTCCCAAAAAGTCTATTTCCCATTTATCAAATACTTGTAATGTCACTTGCGGTCGTAATGGCATCATGTCCCTTCTGTTGGGTTTGCCTACCCTTTGACAAATATCGCATCTCTGACAATACTCTTTTGAGTCTCTGTGGATCATTGGCCACCATAGTCATGTGCGGTAGATTTTCCTGCATAATTCCCTCCTACCATTCCCTCATGGGATTTTGCTAAAATTATTGGTCGTTAGTTCTCTAACATGTACCTTCGCAAGATGTTATCTGCACCCATCTTGTATATATTTCCTGCAATCAATTGTTAGTTGGTCGTGCAGACTACTAGGTTCTTCTTCTGCACGGTGGTATATTCTTGCAGCGCAGTACCTATGCTCAAGTACTGGATGATCTCTGTGAAGTAGTTATCAACAATATGTACTAAAAATAACTGTGCATCCAAAAAGTTGTCTTCTAAGTTCGTGGGTTCTTCTCCATTTGTGACTCGTGATAGGTGGTCAGGTCCTGCATTCAGTTTTCCTGGTTTGAATATTACTTTGAAGTCAAATTCCTGAAATAAAAATAACCATCGACAGATTCTCCCCCCCAACATTGGCTTGTTGACTAGGTATTTCAGGGATGAGTGATTTGTAAACATCTTAAAATGTTTTCTCGATAGGTAATGTTTGAACTTCTGCAGTGCATAAACCATAGCTAGGCCTTCTCTTTTCGTCGTGTTATAATTTTGTTCTGAGTCTGATAGTTTTCTTCTTGTGAATGCTATCAGGTGGTCCAAGTCTCCTACTCCTGGTTGCACTAAGATAGCTCCCAGTGCTATCACTGATGCATCTACATGCACATGGAATGTCTTTTCCCAGTATGGAAACACTAATATTGGTGCAGTAACCATCTTTTCCTTCAAAGTGTCCAGACAATGTTGACACTCATCGTTCCATTGATATTTTGTATCTTTCCTTAGCAACTTTTCCATTGGTGTTGTGATCTGCACATATCCTTTGATGAATTTTCTATAGTATTCGGTGTGTCGTAACGTTGCTCTTAACTAGTGGACTGTTTTTGGTGCTGGTAAGTTCACAATGACTACGATCTTTTCTGGATCCACTAGTAATCCTTGTTTGCATACTATGTGGCCCAATAGTATCCCAAATGGTGTTCAAAATATGAATTTCTTGATATTCAGTGATATCTGGCATTGTCTGCATCATTCCAACATTAGTCGTAACACTTCCACATGGTGTTTCAACAAACTGTAAATTGTCCAATCATCTAGGTATACTTTGATAAACTAAGGGATGAATTCTTTAAATGCTGCGATAACCACTCTGGAGAATATTGTTGGTTCATTATCCAGTCCAAACATAATGACTGTATATTGGTGATATCCCCATTCTGTCATGAATGTGGTCTTTTATCTATCCTACTGTGCTATCTTAATCTAATGGTAGCCTGAGAATCCATCAGTGAATGAGTAAGCTTCATGTCCCCCCACATTCTCTAGAACTTCATCCGTGAACGGTCTAGGGAATGGGTCATGTAGGCATGCATCATTCAACTTCCTCAAGTCAACACATATCCTAATCCCTCTTCCTTGTTTCTTGTCCCGTACTACCATCTGGATTATCCATTATGATTCCTCAACTGGTTCGATTATGTCGGATTCAAGCATCCGGTCGATCTCCTCTTTAACTTTTTGTTTATATACGGGGTTCAGTTTATATGGTCATTGTCTAATCGGTCTCAATTCAGGTTTGAGTGGTATCTTCATCTCTCCCAGTTCTCCTGCTATACCCTTGATCTCTGTAAATGTTGTAGGAAACAAGTCATTGTATTCGCGCAACAACTCTGTGATTCTTTCTACTGTTGGCTCATCCCAGTAGTCTCCAATGCTATCTATTTTGGGTTGCTCGGAGGTTCCGATGTTAACCTTATTTATCTTGATTGGCGCGGAAATGACTTCTAATTCTATGGGCGGTCCTTCCACATCTCTTTCACCTTCAACTTATTCAATCTGAATATCACACAGGTCATCTTTGTCTGGTGTGTCCTCCTGTACATGGTAACATGACAGTAGTTCCTTGATTGTCTTCTTATTTCGCTGCTGCTCTTCTGTAATAAGTTTTATTTCTGGTTCTTCAATGAATATGATTCCTCTGATCCATTTCAGGGCTGCATCTATGTTGGGTTTCTCATGCTTGAATGATAAAGTGACGGTAAAGTTTCGTCACAGTGTCATCCATGTTGTAGTTCCTTTACACAATTCCTGGTCTGTATACCAATTCACTGGTATGCCCTCTAAAGTGTGAATGAAGTGGTAAGGCCATTCCTATGGAGGTGTCATTCTCCATAATGTCTTGCACTCCTCCAAGTGTTTCGCTGGTGTCCCTAGTCCTTCATATTTCCATTGTTTGTTATCTTCCTGTTCTTCATCGAATCGTATGCACAGTAATCACTTACAATGATACCAGTCTGTGATAGTCTCCTTGTGTGTGACCCACCATCTTGCAGGTGTGGCCTTGAGTGCTATATCCAATGCTAGCAGCCTCTGGTTCTCTAATACTTCATCTTCATATTGTGTCAATAATGTTTCCAAATCATTTAGTCTGTGGAAACTGGGTGGTTCTCTAATTTTTGTGCCTATCCACTGTACTGCACAGTCTATTCTTGCACATATTCTCATGGATACTTCGTGTAGTCTCTGTTGCTAGTTTTCTAACCCGGTGTCTGAGTCTATTGCACATGAAGTAATGCTCCACCAACTGGGCACCTTATCTGCAGTTGGGTTTACATAATCCTCATCGCACACATTTTTTTTGTACAACTAGACGATCTCCTCTAAGTCCAGGAAAGTGGGTTCTATGAAACTCTCCCCTTCTGATGGATTAAGTGGTGCTATGAACCTGTAATCTCCAGATTCAAATGTCATTTTTATTGTTTTTAAGTTAATTATGGAATGGTTGTCAAAGGCCCAATCCAGACCGAGTAGTGTTGGGCACGGTGTTGTGCCATCTACTATTTCAATGAATTCAAAGACTTCCTTAGTGCACACTCCATCAATATCTATTGTTACTCCTTTCAACATACCTATTGGTAGGACTCTATGCTGGTTTGCTAGTTTTAATTAGATATTTGAGTATCCCAATGTTACCTCTCCCATGCATTTCCATGTCTTCTATAGTATTACATTCACTTCAGATCCTAGATCTAGTATAATGTCTCCCATATTAAAATCCCCAATGTCAACATTTATTCTAAATTCCCTACTTGTTCTTCTTCGTATGTGTAGGTGATTGACAGTTTTTGGTTCTATCATTTCTTCTGTCTCGCTGCTACATTTCTCTAGTATGTTTTGAAATATTTTCACAGATGAAGGATCACTTAATTCTTTTATGCATGATTGAAAAAACCCTTTGATTGTACTTACTTTTCCCTTTGGTTTCATTCCATTGGTATGATCCAGTGGTGGTGGGATATCATACTCTGAGACTTCCTTGAATGGTTGCGTAGTTGAATTCGATGTTGTGTCCTTCTTCTGAAATTCCTGTCCGACTTCCCTAAAAGTCTCCTTTTCTTTAAGCGCATCGAAATGCTTCTCGGGGTCAATGTTTTTCTTTATCCATTGGTTTTGTGCTGGTTCTTGTCGAACTGTGTCATTTATTGTTTTCATTCCTCCACGAGTGACTATGTTGATGTTATGTCTGTTGTCCCTTGCTTTAGATGAAGTCCACTGAACATTCTGATTGTTTTGGTTCCTATTTTCTTGAATATTTACTAGTAGTGTCGAACATTCCTCTATATCATAGTCTGATGTGTGACAATACATAAAAGTTGTTGGCGGTAGTGGGCATTCCCATGTGTAATGTCCTGGTTGCTGACAATTGTGACATGTGACTGGTCCTCTACCACTTCCAAAGCCTCCTCTGGCTTATCCTGCTCCTCTATAGCCTACGCGATCACTTCAAGACACGTTATACTGTGGTGTCTGATTATACTGCGCGATATTGCACTGGGGCTGTGTCAAGTTGTACTACAGCTGCACATTATTGTAGGGTTGTTGCACAGTGTTGTATGGGGTTAGGCCTTGGTTGAATTGGGGCGCTTCTTGCCCAGTCATCATTTTGGCCTGTACTCTATATGCATCTGATGTTCTTTCCCGCATCAGCTCCATAGTTCTAGAATATTTGTCATCATGGCCCACTGACTTACAAAAGGTGCAATAGGAATTCTTTGGAATGGTCTAGTATTTCTGCATTATCGTGTAGTGGTAAGGGTCGTGAC
>SNQJ01S0281420.1:0-10230 GCA_010110895.2 Picea sitchensis
TTTGGGGATGGGATACAATGGGTAAATTGGTTGGGAAAACCTTGATAGCCCATAAACTCCATTGAATTCCTTGCAACTTTTTATTTTTTACAACTTTTGGAGGTAAAAATGGGTTGTTTAGTATGCAGCTAGCATATGTACACGTGATTTCTAGTTTGAAGCTAGTGTGTGTACGTGGGAAGTAGTTCGTACGTACATGCTCCAAAAAATGGTTTTTTAAGAAGGATCATCAGTAGTGATTTGGAAAATTGTGTAAATGAAAAGGCCAATGCCATATATGCATAGGTAGGGATTTTTTGGGCTATAACATCTTCTTCTTGAATACTCATTTTATACTGATAGGATTTCTTCCACTAGTTAACTTGACTTATTCCTATGTCTCATTCTTGTGTAAGGATTCCATTTCTTCAACCATGGCATCCCTCCATAGTTTTCCCTTTGCTAAGTCGACTTCCTCCTCGACCAACTTGGGCTCATCGTCGATGGAAGTTAACACGTATGTGGAATGGAAGCCAAAAGGACTATACCTTTCAACTAGTTTTATTACTCTTTCTGACCTACTTATGACTGGGGTCATTTGTTCATCCTCTTCTTCTAATTCAGTCAACTCATCCAAATCATCTTCTTTGTTTTGTAGTTCAAACCGAATTGTCTCAGGGTTGTTCTTATTCTGAACAATTTCTTCATGATCAAACTTACTTCTGACTTCTTTGAAAACCATATCTCAATTAAACACTATTTTCCTTGATGCAAGATCCTAGAGATAATGTCCTTTCATTCCTTCTTTGTCCAATGAAAATGCATTTGAATCGCTGCTTGTCCCAACTTTCTCTTCTTTCCTTGGGAACGTGCACAAATGCATCACAACCAAATACTTTTGTATGTGTGGCTGAAGGAGTTCTTACCCTACCATACCTCATGTGAAGTTGATTCGACTAACGTCGACAAAGGAGACATATTCAATAAATATTTTACAGTGTCGACTGCCTCTGCCCAAAATTCTTGTGCTATCCTAGCACCACTAAGCATGCTTTCTACTTTCCTTAATCATCAAAAGCGTTTTGTTCATTCTCTCAGTAAATCTATTTTTTTGTGGGGTATATTGTGTGGTAGTTTGGCGTGCTATGTCACATTGCTTGTAAAAATGATCGAATTATTTTCCATACTTCACCACCATTATTAGTTCTCAACACCTTAATCTTCTTATCTATCGGTTTCTACAAAATATTTAAACTCTTTGAATTTCTTGAAAACCTATGATGATTTCCTTCCTTGGGAAGAGATATCCATGTCTTCCCTAAATCCATCTATAGAGGAGACATAATTTATGGATCCACCAAGTGAAGGAATGATTATAGGGCCAAACATATCACTATGAACCAGCTCTACAATCACATTTTCCCTTGTCACTCAGATGTGAACCTCACCTGAATTTGTTTTCCAGATATGAAATGTTCACAAAATTCAAACTTCTAAATTACATTGGGGAAATTCTTCAACCATACCTTTTTATGCATAGCTTGAAGTCCTTTTTCTCCAATCTATCCCATCCTCTAAGTGCCATATGGTTGGGTCGACTTTATGATGACTTGTCGAGTCGGTTTGAATCAACTCAGCTCTATTTGAGTCAATTCGACTTTAGGAACATCAATGTTGTTACATCCATTAGAGTCGACACTGCCTACCAACTTGTATAGGGTTCCAATCGAACTCCTTTCATTAAGACCAACAAACCTCTGACCATCTTGCACAAACCCTTCTGAAATAGAGTGCGCACCCACCATCACTCATCTTCCTGACAGATAATAGTTTTCTTTCCAAATCTAGAATGTGTAGCACACCTAAAATGGTTCTACTCCTCATATCCTACAGTATCATTCGAACTCTTCCTCGTCCAAAAAATTTTGGTTGTCGATTCACCCCCCAAGAACATTTTTCCTACCATCCTTCATATTGTTCATATTTGAAGAACCATTCTCTATGTGGTTTAATATCATAGGATGCTCCCTGTTTGATAATAATAAACATATCGATTCAGTATTTATTAAGCGTGAATTCGGCGTCAAGTACATATTTCCCTCCCTTATCTAGAGTTGTCTTTCTCGAGTCAACTTCCTCCCATCGGTCCAATGCTTGACTTCCATTACCTTTGATTTGCAACCCTTTTTGTAATGAATGGATTTACCACATTTCCAACATCTTCTTGTCAATGAATGGGAGATTTTATATCTACCCTTCTACTTAGACTTTCTACTAGAGAATTTTCCTTTATCTTTGTATACCGATTGACCTCTCACCACTAAAACATCTTTGTTCAATCCTTCCATGTTCTTTCTCCTTTCTTATAGCGGTAGAGATGCAAACACATATTCTAGAACTAATGTGGTTGTATTATTACTCCTATAATACACGAATAAAGCTATTCCAGATTACGGCAAGAACTTAATAGGCTAATACATTTCTCCTCCTCGATGATTTTTATATATCCTGAAGATATGCTTGATTTATAATGGGTATTAAATGCATTTTAAATGCTTTCAGTCTTTGAACTTCCATGCTCATCTCGAAGATATGGTTTGACTACGTGAAATAACTTATTTTCTAGAATTTGACTATTACAAACTTTAACATCCACAGGTTTCTTGGCGAAGATCTTCACAGACGATTTAGCAACACACGAATCTGCATGATAAAGTTGAATCGTACTCCTTTCTCTTATCTGATTTTGTCTCATTTCTACCATCGACCTTACCTGTCAACATGGTACTTGGATAGGCTATTGTCCATTCTTCTCGATATACAAGGAGATGTATAGTTTAATCTTCCAGAGCTCAAAATTTTGGCCATTGAATTTTATATCTATATCGTCGGTTCTCACCATTCTTTAACACTTTAGCAAAATATTTAAATGGGACTTACTTGATATTCTGCGAACCTGGGTTTAGCTCAAATCCAAGATTGTTAAGACAAGCCAATATCTTATATACCATGTGTTAGGAAAGGAACACTTCCAACAAAACTAGAAAGAGGGGAAGAAGATATAATCAAAGAAGGTAGAGTGACAAAGAAAACCTATTACAACGAGATTTTACCACGGAAATCCAAACCGGAAAATATGAACTTGTTCAACCAGGCATTTTTTTATCTATTGTTGTCTTATTTATTTAGAATAAAATGTTAGATGTCTAAACTTGATTTTGGCCAAGACTGCAATCAACATCATACCCTTCATAACACACCAAAGGAAAAGCCTTGTATCAATTGGTCTTACATCTACATGACCAAAACCTCGGTATTGATTCCTACAAAGATTATATTTTACATCCCCTTACAGCATGGTTATTATGGGCTTTATGGTAGGAAAATACGAATGAGTCGCCAAAATGGTTACATATCCGAGATCATTGGCTAAAATCAGCAGATCTTGGAATTTTGTTACGATTGAGCTACCAGTTGGATTGTCGATAGCCGGTGAAGCCTTCATTTAGTGTTATTTGGTTGATTCCCCACATGCCTGCCTGTTGACCTATTGTCAATTGACCTATTTTACTTGTTTTCTATGTATTTACCATGTCAAACCACCTCGAGCATTGACTTCAACTTTACCTAGTCTAGGATCACACTTCGACCTTCGAATTGTTTTTGATCCACCTCGACCTTTGACTTCGAAGGTCAATCATTCCACCTCGAATTTCACTACAAATATATGAAACCCAACCTGGCGACTATTTCCTACTTCACTTCAAAATTTCCCCTAAGTGTTGAACTCCTATGAAATTCCTGTTATGCCCATAATTCAACTCAATTCCATGCCTCTACGTGCCTTTACGGCGTAGACCCCTGCGTCTCCCCGAGATTGGTTTGAATTTGGCTAATCAACTATTTGTGCCCAATCCTTGAGCATGCATCTTCAGTACCCTGAAATTAGTCTTTTATGTTGCATCTTTGTCACTATGTCCAACCTCAAAGAATGAGGCAAGTGTCCACCCTTTCCACACTATTGTTGTCATTGTTTGATCTTCATCAAGGAGATCCTCCACATTGTCTAATTGTTGTTCTTCAAACCTACTAGTGCATCTATACTTTGTTGTCAACTACCATGGTTAGACCATCCATAAAATCTAATACCGAGGAAAAGGTCTCTCACTTTGTTGTTTCACTATGAAGTCACCTGAAACAAAGTCTTATGCGACAACTAGGCTCCACTTTCCACCTCATGGCACAATTAGCCAATATCTACACCAAGAACTGCACGTCCATAATACCTTTGCTTCACTACTTCATCACCCAACCATGTTGTTTCATCTACCTCTATATGACTTGGAATGGTTAGGGTTCACCCTCAACCATGCTTCCCAAATAAAGAGAAACACTCATTTCCAGGTAATCTCTTCATGATGCAATATACCCATTCGCACTATCCTCCAAACGAAGGAAAGTCCTGACTCATCATTTTTTCAAGTCACCTCTCTATAACTCAATATCTACGATGAGTGTGGGCAACGTGCCTACATTCCTCAAATGTCCCAACAAGTTATCGAAAGTGTTACAATTAGAATGAGTCACCTCAAGGGAACTTCCGGCATGCCTTGGGCACGCACGTTCAGCCTCAATACTTCTCCCAACCTCAATGACCCTCCCCATATATATGCGGTCGGTACTGCACAATCTATCAAGTCACCAAAGATTGTGTTGTATCTCATCAATGTCCCATATCAAGGTCAGGAAACTACCACCCAAATCCACTTGGTCTCGCGTTCTAACTGTTTAGGTTGTCTGCCAATAATTCTTGGTCAGCTTATTTGATGACTCATCTCTCTCCTAGAATGAAACTAACTTGCACCTCCTATAAATGTCCAAACTATGGCATTGTCATTATGAATTTCAAGTCTTGACCCAACAAATCTGGATAAGGCACCTCAAACATCCTCTAAAACTTGGCACATACATACTTCACTACCCACTTCACCATGCTTGCGACTTGTCCAATGCACCTCATTAAAGAGTTAAGAATCTTTCTCAAGCCACCTCCATGACTACGTAATTTCCTAGAGTCCACCCACAGAGACTCATCCAAATTAGGTTGTCCGGAGCTCTCCACACACATTCACTGAAGGCATCCCAAGCTACGCTGATTTCTTTGAATCTGTACCACTTGAGCCACTTTCAATTCTATCGGTTTTCACCATCGAAATGAATTTCACTTAAACCACCAAGTCATCTGATTCCCTTCAAAGAAATCCTTTGAACCACTTAGGAAATGAAAGAACTCAAAACCAATCATACCCTTCCAATGACATTGTTGGTTGCACCCATGGTTTAAGTATGTTTTCTAGGGCCTACACTTTCCCAAACACTTAGGAAATAAGAGAACTAAAAATCAACCATACCTTTTTGATGACATACTTGGTTGCACCCATGGTTTAAGTATGTTTTCTTAGATCTCCACTTTCCCAAGCAACTGACTCTCCACATGAACTCCCCTCAATCACTATCAACAACTCCAAAAACTTGCAATACCTTCATTGTGATACAATTCTGACTCCATACATCCACTTTAGAAATCCATCTAAGTCCCAAACTTCACATGCAACTAGATGGACTCATCTCCAATGTATTTCCATCTCTGCACCTTGACTTCTTTCACTTCAAGGAACCCTGCATCCATCATTTGACTGTCAAGTCATACTACTGCTAATTGACTATTGTAACTCTGCGAAGAGATACCTCATCCAATGGTTGCATTCAACCCATTTGTCCAAAAACCCATCTCAACTCAACTACTATTCTTGATGATGCACGACACAAAGACGTCATGATGGAAACATGTCAAATGAACTACCTACTACAGAGTTTCTCAAGGTCGCCTCAAGTCATTCACCCAAGTGATTCAACTCATTTCAACCCATAACTTCTCTCCTTCACAATCACTTCTATGATCATTTATGTGGTTAGATCTATGACATACCATTCATTCATCTGCGTTAACCAATAGCTCGATTCACCCATTGAACTATGAACTTGGTCTCTTCAAGGTGTTCACAAAAGGTCTGACACTTACTTTTGTCACACATCAACCCAATCAAGTTTGTTCCTAGACTTCCTTTGCGAATGGTTATTCCACTTTACCGAACCTTCACCAAGTCTATGCCCAAACTACCTTTGCAATCAATTCTAAGACAAGTTTTGTGATGCGTTCTATGGTCACCCACCCCATCCAGGTGCTTCATCTCACCACAAACTCTGATCTTGGTATATACAAGGTGTGTGCCCAGACCAACCTTCCACCGCATTGCTAATCAAACCTTTGTCATAATTCTAATACGAAGTTTACGATGAACCAGTTCACTCCATCAAACAATTCACCAAGTATGTGAACATTTCCACTAAATTGTCTTCCTGACAAACTGTCTTCATGTTGTTCTCTATCACCAATGTCACCACCACAGTAGCAGAGCATGCTTCAACCTTTGATACAACCTATCGTCGAGATAGTAGTGAAAATATCACCAACCCTTCATCAAAATATGCAACGAACAAGATCTAATACCATCTATCGTCAAGATAGTGGTGAAGAGCTCACCAACCCTTGATCAAAATATACAACAAACAAGTTCTAATACCATCTATCTTCGAGAAAGTGGTGAATATATTACCAACCCTTCTCCAAAATATACAATGAACAAGCTCTAATACCACCTATAACACTCCCATAGTGTGCATAGACAAATCTTGCGATCATGCGACTCTTGAGGGTGTGCGACACTATGACGTTTCTTACTTGGATTCTCAACAACACCAAGCATATTTCATCTAGACTATGCTTCTTAACCTACAACATTCCCATACTCCATTCTAAGCCACCAATGAGTCACACTCCTACTCTAGTGAAACTCTTGTATACTTAGACAATTGTTAACAACTTAACATTTAGTTGTATATAAGTATACAACCATGAAATAAAGAGAACACTTGCGAAACAAAAAAGAGACAGAAAGATATAGTGTGGGAAACAAAAACCATTCCTAACACCCAACTAAGTCTTATTATTGCAAAATCAATACAAGTTTAGCACTCTCGGCACGACTTACAAATTGGTAGAGTCACACGACTCACCTCACCTCACCAAGATACTCATACACAAATTCACCACACCAATACTCTTTCATTGTAACATCTTTCACAACTTCTATGGAGCACCCCAACTTTGCATCTACCACAAAATCACCATCTCTTCTCTTCTACAAGACTTCGCATAGACCTATGGTTTTGTCTCCTAGCATGCCTCCTCATACCTACGACAAGACCTCCCCAAACTCAGCCCAAAACAAGGTTTCCCCAACTCTGTCCACAAAATTACCTCAAGGAAGCACAAGCCCTCCCATGTGGAGCAACTTGGATCCTTGAGGGAGCTCATCCCTCTCTGTCTAAGTCTTCCTTAGAATCATAGAGCTAATCTTTCTCTCCTTGTTCTAAATATTGGACAACATGCACTACTACCAAGGACAACTTTTGAACATAAGAGTATATAAACTTGAGACCATCAAGTCCTTTGCTAAGATAATAAATGATCTRTTCTTTATACGTATCATCTTCTTGGATGAAAATTATTCCAATGGTGTATTCAGAGGTTGGGAGATAGAGTAGAAAGTATCTACCATAGTTAGGAGGGATTAATAAGGGAGACGACATAAAGGCCTTTTTCAAGGCATCAAATGATTTTTGGGCTTAATCGTCCCACACAAAAGATACACCTTCCTTTAATAAGAAGATAAAACCTTCCATGACATCATCATAGTTGAAAATGAATCTTCACAAGAAATTTTCCTTCCCTTGCAAAGTTTGGAGTTTGCTAGTGGTACAAGGAGGCAAGTGGAAAATTGCCTCAACCTTCAAGGGATCAACCATAATCTCGTAATTGGATACAATGAAACCTAGAAATATCCCAAAAACCACGCAAATGATGTATTTATGTGGATTCAAATGAATATTATAGTAGTAGCATCAGTTGAAAATGGTCCGCAAGTGACCAGGATGATCCTCGTGTTTCTTGGAACAAGGGACCAAATCATCTAATTATGTCTCTCTAATTTGTTTGATGTCATGAAATGCATAAGACATGGCCCACTAGAAGGTGGCTCCAACATTTTTAATACCAAATGGAAACTTTCGATAAGAAAAAGTAACCCAAGGACAAACGAAGGAAGTCTTGTGATGATTCTTCGGTTTGATCTATATTTGATTATTGTTGGAGAAACCATCCATGAATAAGAATATTTCATTCCTGGCACATTCATCAATAATTTGATCAAGTCCCTATAATCGATGCAATCCCTAATAGTTCCTTGTTTCATAGTGACATAAATGATATTGGAGACCCTTTCAGTAAAAAGAACCATATAGATAAACTGTGCACGAAGAATTTTTTCAACCTCCACCTTGATGGAAAAAACTTTCTTTGTGTTGATAGGTTGTAGATTTTCTCAGACTGACTTGGATCCATAATACGTATTAATTTCATGTTAGACAATATGGAGGTCAATTGCAAGAATTTCTTCATGGGGCCAAGAAAAAGCATCACATAATTATTTGAATAGGGTTGTATATAGTTCAATTTCGTGAGAACAATCATCGCCTCTCAGGATGTGTTCAACGACACCCGGTTTCTAGGAAATGTCATTGGGGATAGTTTTCGAGATGTTCACCAAATTTCATTCTGAAAATACATCATGGATCATAATGGGATATTGGTACCATTGAACATTATTAGCGACAATAGTTTTTTAATGTCATCCTCTAATTGTTCCAAATCAAGAAGAAAAGATATGTGATGGTGCAGAGCATCCCATGGCTTATCGAGGGAATCCATGACTTCAATGATAGATTCATTGGAAGGGAGTTAAATATTGAGGAATTAATTTTTACAAGGAAGAGGATTAATGGCCCAAGAAGGTATTGATCACACTCCCCATCCTGGGGGAGATATGAATCAAGGTCAACAGACATTTACTAGATTTTTTGGTAGCCAATCTCTACTACAATGAGGGGCATGAAAGCTCCATATGATTCAACATTCTCTGTAACATCCTGCTCTGGCACACTGAGAAAACATATTCTTTGAGGACACTTTCTCGCAAGTGATCTAGACTTTTATGATGTTAAACCATTTATCCTTGATTATGATGTGTTTTGATAGATGATATGATGTTTTTACTACGTTGATGTAGACAGGTGTTGTTGACTCAGTTTCATTGAGTGTGCAGGGTTTCGGACCTTAAGGATGCAGAGGCATCGGTGGAACCCCCTTGGACTCTGGATTGAGTCAGGGAGTGTGCTATTTGGGTTGATTTATTTACTGTGATATTTCATTGATTTGATGATATGATGTTGACATGTTCTGACACAATTGTTGATGATGCAGGCTGATGATAGCTTGCTGACTAGACTCACGTATGGAGTAAAGGGGCCACACACAATTTCTAGAGAGGGGTGGACAGCAGCCCTGCCACCGCCTACTAGCACTTCCACTGTGGCTCGAACTGTAGGTTAACGATTACCTAGTTCGAGAGGATCCACGATGCCGTGAGGAAAGACTACGATAGTCGCTCATGATGATTCTAAGGGGAACGCAATAGGGCGGGGGCCTTATTCCTTATAGCCCTTAGTCTCCCACAAGTTCACCTAGTGGAGTGTTGACTCCAGGGGTTATAGATGTCTACCAATCAGTCAAGTTGGCAAGTGGCACCCTTGGAGCACGTTGTGCATCCTGAAGGGCACGTCGCACAAAAGAATCACAAGAAGCAAGTGGCACCCTTGGAGCACGTGGTGCATCCTAAAGGGCACATCGCACAAAAGAAACACAAGAAGCGAGTGGCACCCTTGGAGAACGTGGTGCATCCTGAAGGGCACGTTGTGCAAAGGAAACGAACGAGGCAAGTGGCACCCTTGGAGCACGTGGTGCGTCCTGAAGGGCACTTCGCATTGATGTGGATGAAGGAAGCAAACCTAAATAGCCCTAAGACAATAACGCCTTAAGAAATCCTTAAACAACTTCCCTAACCCAGTGTCGCCCAGTTCAGAATATAATTACTAAGTCTAAAACTTTTAGGGTAAAATTTTAGTCTAACCTTAAGAACAGACCCTGGAATAAAAATAACAATTTAAACAAAAACCCACCTAAGTAATAGTTGGGTCTTCATAAAATTCTTGGGGCGATGACGAGGGTAAGAT
>SNQJ01S0281421.1:0-11185 GCA_010110895.2 Picea sitchensis
ATTTTTTTTTTTTTAGATTTCACTATGCATCATAACCTTGAATCTAGTATTTATGGATGTGTTTTACAAGAATGGATGAAATTTTGTTCGGAATTTTTATGGAAACATCCATTGAACTTGAGGTATGTGTCTCAAAATCAACATATAAGGATAGGTTTTTCCCTGCAATACCATCTTGCATTATTAATCGTCCATTATTTCATCAAAATATCTTAAGTTTGATCCCGTTAGGTTGTGGCATTAGTCACTTTGTTTTTTCATTTCATAACTTGCACAATAATTCCTACCCTCCATGGGTGCTCTATTTAGTACCTTGATTTTTATCTAGTGCCCATGTTCTGATTTCTTGTAGGCTTGGGAGCCATGACTAGAAGTTGAGCCTAATTTCTCTCTCTTCATCTCTATTATGGCCATATCTCAAGGGGGTTCCTATCACTTTTTTGTGAAATTGTAATTTCATATGCATTTGTTTCGTTTGTCTCGATGTCTATTTCTATGCTTTTGTTTTCCTTGATCCTCCTTACCACTATTGCAATCGCACTTGACTTCTTGCTTATGAATTCACGTGCCTCTATTTTGTGACCCTATTCCCATGGAGAGAACCGTTGCTATGAGTGGACCTTACTCTCTAGTACCCTATTTCATTCGTTATACCTAGGTTGGTTCCTTGCGCATGGAACATAGATGTATGTTGTTAAGCCACTCATTATGACACAACACCCCTACCTCAGTAGGCTCTGCATGGCCTCCCAGTCTAAGGATCATTTTTAATCTCCCCTTTGAATTGAAATGACTCTTTGATTCCCAGCTGGAATCTTTACACTTGTAACCATAGGTCGTTCTAGAGTTACGCTTATGCAAACAAGCACAAGGCGCAAACCTCAAATCCACGTGACCAATTGATATGACCACGACCTTCACCCGAAAAGGTGTTTCGGGTTTCACGACTTCGTGATTCCTGTTGTGAGCCCCCCCAACTCCTTCAATACCCAAAACCTTGAAATGGGCTAATGGGTCCTCAGCTCCTCCATTATGCCTTGACCATATGACCTTAGTCACGTCCTGGGGTCCACCTTCGAGCGCGTCAAAATTTCATGACTCAGGAGTTCACTATGCAACCTCCTCTCCTTCTCTCGAAGTTTGAACTCACGACTTCTTTGTTGCAGATTGATGGTCCAAATCCTTCTACAATCTGATGGCCCAGATCCTTTTGGGATTTCACGACTCTTGAATACTCTTCATGACTTTATCCACACTCCTGAATCCCGAAATGCCAAAATTCAAATTACTATATCAATGACTCTCATAGGTCCAGATATAACGATAATTATTCCTCCTAAGCTTGTGAGTGTTGACAGACACTTAGTCTTAACTCCTCCATTGATCCACTGGATCCATTGATCCACGGTGAATCGCTGGTTTTCCCTCTAAGAATTTTGACTGTCAATTGAGTTCCTTAGCAAATCCTGGCCAAACAACTTGGCGTCTTTCCTCCTGAACTTGGTTTTCTGTGAAGCCTCTGTGAGCCTCATCCTTCTTTTGAACTCCACGAATTCTCTATCCCTCCTGATCTTATACTTCTCTTCAAACTCAATATTTCTAATGGATTCTCGCACGCACTTCTTACAGCTTCTTGATAATCTATGATTATCTAAACTTATTATCTCTGCGCACTCCTTGTGACAGTAACTCTTCAACCACTCACTGGTTTGGAAAATTCTAAGACTTCAACCGACCTATGCACTCCTTGCATGAATCTGTGTTATACTCGCACTTTTTCTGGTATAAGAACAACAGTATCTCTCCTGATCTTTTCTGAGATAAAACTCAGAAATTTTCAACGCACTCCTTGCGAACCTTCACTGCACTCCTTGCAGGAATTCTCAGGATGAGAAACAATTGAAACTCATACTCTTCTTCTCACGGACTTCATACATTCAACATGAAATCATACATACACACACAACATTGAAACAAATGCATAACATAGAATATAAGAAAACTGTAAACATACCATTCAATAGATGTAAACAAAATTCATAAACACCATGAATTTGGATCAAAGCTTTCCTATATTAATCCAAGTGCATTTGTACATCAGTTCAATAGAAACTGCTATCTGCTTATACAATCTTCTACAACCTATATTCTTCTCTGTTCTCCTATTCTCTTGCTCTTCAACTCTTACAATTATAATGAGAATAATATTACCATACAATACATACGAGGGACATTTCTAGAGTTTTCCCTCCTACAGGTCTAACTATCTAATCAAATTAAAAGCTCTATAACTACTTTACATTGATTACATTAATTTCCTCCAATCAACAGATGAGAGAAACCGCTCATGATCTACGTTACAATCTCCAAACCCTAAAAGAAAAAATATCTTCCCATATATTACATTAATGTTTTATCTTTTCAAATTCAAAAGGTTCTCAAAATGTGCGCTGGTGCATTTCCAGTTGTCCCTTTCTTTTTCGCTTGCTTTACTGGCTTGCTTACGATGCTCCTGCATCATACTCTCTTGGCTGAAAAAATTCATGGACTCCTATTCATGAGCTCCTACACCATTTTTCCATGTTCCTGGATATTTGTTTCCCTTTCCCAACTGGCATCCACAATCGAGTGTCCTTTCCACTTTGTCAGATATTCAAAATATGTCTTCCTACGGGTCTTCTTGCTAACTCTCTAATCAATGATATTTTCCATCTACGAATTTTCAGCTACATGCATTTGTTTGACCCACTGAACTTCTTGTTGAATCTCTTCCCCATCTACTTTATCTGCTCTATAAGGATACATATCTGTTATGTTGAATATGGGTGATATGCCCACACCATCTAGAAATTCTATCTCATAAGCATTTGACTCAAATTTCCTCAAAATATTACATGGCCCTATCTTTTTCATCTTTATCTTATTATATGTTCCCCTTGGGAACTGTTCTTTTCTCATATGCGCTAAAACTAAATCTCCCACTTCAAATTGAATCTCTCTTCTATGTTGATCTTCTCTATGCTTATATTCCTGGTTGGAATTCTACAATCGCTCTTTAATATTACTGTGGAGCTCTTGCATCTCTGCTGCAAAATCTTCTGCTCCAACACTTCTAAACTCACTCTACTCTAAGTTACTCAACTCAGATACTCCTCTTGGATACATTTGATACATTATCTGGAATGGGCTCTGTCCTTTGATCTTGTTTGGTGAATTACTATATGCAAATTCCACTTGTGGTAGAATCTGGTCCCACTGACTATGATGTTCAACTACTAAAATCCTCAACAAATCTCCCAAACTTCGATATACTACCTCAATCTATCCATCCGTCTGAGGGTGATATGTTGAGATATAATATAATTCTGTCCCCAGCTTATTACATAGTGTCCTCTAGAAATGACCAACAAATTTGGTATCTCTGTCTGAAACAATACTCTTGGGTAAACCATGAAGTCGAACAACTTATTTGAAAAACAGATTTGTAATGTGAGTTGCATCACTGGTTTTCTGACATGGAATGAAATGTGCCATTTTGGAAAATCTATTGACTACCATGAATATGGAATCACAACCTCTCTGTGTCCTCGGTAGTCCTAACACAAAATCCATGCTTACTGTGTCCCACGACCTCTCTAGTACTGGAAATGGTTGATACAATCCTGTATTCTGTCTTTTCCCCTTTGTGTGTTGGCAAATTTTGCATCTGTTCACAAATTTCTTGACATTTTTCCTCAACCCTCACCAATAATATAAATTGTTCAGTTGCACAAATGTTTTGTCATGGCTGAAATGTCTAGCCAATCCTCCACTATGTTTTTCCTTTAAAATGTTTTCCCTCATAGAACTCTTCGGGATACACAATTGATTTCCTTTGAATAATAATCCATCCTAAATTAAATATTCAATCCATTGGCTTCTGTCTCTCAGAATAGGATTTTCACATGCTTCATAAGCGTCCCTGAAATCTGAATCATCTTTGTACATATCCTTAAGGCTATCAAAACCTAAGGTATTCACGTGAAACTCTTGCAGAATCAAACATTTCTTGTTCAATGTATCAACAACCTTGTTAGCAGTTCCAGAAATGTGATTTATAACAAAAGTAAAGTTCTGCATAAATTCAACCCAGTTTTCATGTTTCTGGTTTAGTTTCTCCTTCTGGTTACGAATTGTAAAGCATGGTTGTCGCTATACAAAATGAAATCTTTTGGGACCAAGTAGTGCCTCCATTTCTGTAATGCCTGTATGACTGCATAAAAATCTTTGTCATACGTGGAATATTTCATTTTGGCATCGTTCAACTTCTCACTGAAGTATGCAATTGGTCTCTTGTCTTGACTTATGACTGCTCCAACCGTGAATCCACTTGCATCACATCTGAATTGAAATGTTTTACTGAAGTCTGGAAAAACCAGAACTGGTTGTTCAGTTATCTTTTCCTTTAGAAACTTGAAACTTTTCTTTGCTTCCTCTGTCCAATGAATATATTTATGTCTTTTCTTGACTGTGTCCATCATTGGTGCAAAAATTCCACTAAAATTCCTGATGAACTTCCTGTAAAAATTGTCTAGTCCATGGAAGCTTCTGACTTCAAAGATATTCTTCGACGATGACCATTCTTTTATTTATTTTACCTTCTCAGGATCCATCTTCAACTCATTCGAAGAGATCATGAAACCTAAATAAACAAGATCTTTCTTCATGAAAGATGACTTTCTCAAATTTATCAACAATTTCTCTTGTTGTAATCTCCTCATCACCAGAGTTAGGTGTCTCAAGTGTTCTTCCTCAGTCTTACTAAAGATCATTATATCATCAAGATACACGATCATAAACTTTCCAATGAAATATTTCAAGACTTCGTTCATCAATCTCATAAAAGTACTTGGCGCATTCGTCAAACCAAACGGCATGACAAGACATTCATACAACCCTTCATTCGTCTTGAATGTTGACTTCCATTCATCACCTTCCCGCATTCGAATCTGATGATATCCTCTTTTCAAATCAATCTTTGAAAACACTTTTCTCAACTCAAGCAATCCATAAAGTCATCCATCCTCGGTAAAGGAAATCTATACCTGATGGTGATTTTGTTTATATCCCTTGAGTCTGTACACATTCTCCATCCACCATCCTTCTTTGGACTTAACATTGTTGGCACAATGCATGGACTCAAGCTTTCTCTAATCAACCCTTTGTCCATCAAATCTTCGACTTGTTTCTTAACTTATTCATTCTCCTGCGGCATCAATATGTATGCTTCTTTGTTTGGTAAACTTGCTCTTGGTATAAGGTCAATGTGATGGCTTATACTTCTTATGGGCAACAATGAACAAGGTAAATCGTCCACCACTATATCATCAAAATTCTCTAGCAGTTCCTGAATTTACTCCGGTAGATCATCTATCGAATTATTGGTCAAGATGACTCTAGGTTTCCTAACCACAACAAACTGCATTTCTTCACCCTTCTTGGCTTCATCCAGAAGTTCCTTCCCACTCACGAGTAGTATAGTATTTCTTCTTTCTTCTTTCGCCTTCTTGTCTTTAATTGGTAGAAACATATGTGTCCTACCATTCTTCTCAAAGGTACAAGTATTATTTCTTCCATCATGAACAACATTCTTGTCATATTGTCACAACCTCCCCCAAAAAAGATGATAACATCCATGGGAATAACATCACATAAGATATTATCTCTATATTCCCCTATCTTAAATTGAACTTACGTTGTTTAGTGACAATTATCTAATGTCCTTTTTGCAACCATGAAACCTTGTATGGGCTCGAATGTGCAATTGTCTCCAATTCCATATTCTCCACCATTTATGTGGATACTAGATTATTTGTGCTTCCATTGTCCACTATCACCTTGCATACCCTATCCTTGGTCTTGCAGGCAGTCCTAAAAAAACTGTTCCTCTAGACTGGATTCTCCATCTCTTTCTCTGGCTTGAAGAGAATTTTACTCATCATTAAGGATCTTCCACCTTATGCATATTTTGCCTCAACATTTTTCCTCTGCACTTCTGAAATGTGAGCTTTGCCTCCTCCATCTCTTTTTCTATCAGGACATTCAAAATATTTGTGTCCTATCTTTCCACAGACAAAACACTTCATTTCACCTCCTCTGCCTCTTCCTCTTCCTCTTTCTCGTGGAAAAGTGTTCTTATCGGCACATTGTCTTCCCTGTGAACTTCCTCCTCTTTCAGGGTGATTATGGGGCTTCTTTTCTTTATCCTTGGGACTATGTACTTTGTCTTAGGAAATTGATTTGCTTCTTCTTTGACTTCTACCTCTGCCCCTTTGGCCTTTCTTTTGGGCCAATTTTTCTTCTTCTTTCAAAGCTATCTGATAAGCATCTTCTACATTCTTGATAGTCACCATGCTCATCTCATCCTGAATTTCATATCTTAGACCATTCATATATCTAGCGACCTTTTCATCATCACTCTCACGATGACCAACCCTAATGTTTATCCGGTAAAATTATTCAGTGTATTCCTTCACTGTCATCCCTTTCTATCTCAAATTCTGCATTCTTCGAAACAGATTAATTTGGTAATCTCTGTGTATGAATTTGTATTTCATATTTGCAACCATTCTATCCTAGCTTTTGATTCTTTGCTTGCCCTTGCAATGCCTGTCAGCCTACAGTTCATCCCACCATAGTGTTGCATGCCCTTTGAGTCTAGTGACAGCATGTTTTACTTTCTTGTCCTCTTCAATATCCTCATAATCGAAGTATTTATCCAGAGTTCTAAACCAATCTAGCATCTCCTCAACGTCTAAGTTTCCTTCATACATCGGGATGTCCATTTTTTCTCTAGCTCCTATTTGTACAACAACTCTGAATAGATGTTCTTCTACAAAATCTTCGACTGCAACTTCTTCTTCGTCAGGTCTTGCTTCATTCTCATTTTTGGATTCACTGACATCTCTAGCATCAGCTATCCATTTCTATGTTGTTTCCATAGCATCTAATCAAGCAAGGAGTTCTCTCATTTCCCTTTCCATAGCTGGATCAGGCATTGGTATCTCTTGATGTCTTCTGGGTGGCATTGTTTAAATCTATTCCATGCAGAATTCAAATCACAACTTGCCTTCTATCTCCCTTTCTTACAGAAAACAATGATTGTAAGCTCTGATACCACCTGATGCAACACCCCTACCTCAGTAGGCTCTGCGTGACCTCTCGGTCTAAGGATTGTTCTTAATCTCCCCTTTGAGTTGAAATGACTCTTTGAGTCCCAGCTAGAATCTTCACACTTGTAACCACAGGTCGTTCTAGAGTTACCCTTGTGCGAACAAGCACAAGGCGCAAACCTCAAATCCACATGACCAACCGATATGACCACAACCTTCACCCGAAAAGGTGTTTCGGGTTTCTCAACTTCGCGATTCCTGTTCTGAGTCCCCCTACCTCCTTCAATCCCTGAAACCTTGAAATGGGCTAACGGGTCCTCAAATCCTCCCTTATGCCTCGACCATATGACCTTAGTCAATTCCTGGGGTCCACCTTCGAGCGTGTCATAATTTTGTGACTCGGGAGTTCACTATGCAACCTCCTCTCCTTCTCCCGAAGTCTGAACTCACAACTTATTTTCCGCGGATCGACATTCTAGATCCTTCTATGATATGACAGCCCAGATCTTGTCGGGATTTCACGAATTGGGATTTCCCGACTCTTGACTTCTCGTCACGACTTTCTCCACACTCCTGAATCCCAAAATGTTGAAATTCGAAGTACTAGATCAACGACTCTCATTGGTCCAGATCTAACAATGACTATTCCTCTTGAGATTGTGAGTGTTGACATGCACTTAGTATTAAATCCTCTGTTGATCCACTAGATCCAATGATCCACAACAAATTGGTGGTTCTCCCTCTGAGAATTTCGACCGTCCGTTGAGTTCCTTAGCAACTCCTGTCCAAACAACTTGGCATCTTTCCTTCTAAACTTGGTTTTATGTGAAGCCTCTGTGAGCCTCGTCCTTCCATTGAACCCCACGAAGTCTCTATCCCTCTTGAGCTTATACTTTGCTTCAAACTCAATATTTCTAAGGGATTCCCACACGTACTTCTTGCAGCTTCTCAATAATATCTGATTATCTGAACTTCTCAGTTCTGTGCACTCCTTGCAACAATAACTCTTCAACCACACACTGGGTTGGAAAATTCTAAGACTTAAACTGACCTACGCACTCCTTGCATGGCTCTGTGCTATACTCGTTCTTTTGTTGGTATAAGAACAACGATATCTCTCCTAATATTTTCTGAGATAAAACTCAGAACTTGTCAACGCACTCCTTGTGAACCTTCACTACACTCCTTGTAGGAATTCTCAAGACGAGAAACAATTGAAACTCATACTCTTCTTCTCACGGAATTCATACATTCAACATGAAATCATACATACACATACAACATTGAAACAAATGCATAACAGAGCATATAATAAAACTATAAACATACCATTCAATAGATGTAAACAGAATTCATAAACACCATGAATTTGGATCAAATCTTTCTTATATTAATCCAAGTGCATCTATACATCTGTTCAATAGCAACCGTTATCTGCTAATACAATCTTCTACAACCTATCTTCTTCTCTATTATCCTATTCTCTTTCTTTTCAACTCTTACAATTACAATGAGAATAATCTTACCATACAATACATACGAGGGAGCTTTCTAGAGTTTTCCCTCCTACAGCTCTAACCATCTAATCAAATTAAAATCTCTACAACTACTTTACATTGATTACATTAATTTCCTCCAATCAACAGATGAGAGAAACCACTCATGATATACATTACAATCTCCAAACCATAAAATCAAAAATATATTCCTAGATATTACATTAATGTTTTATCTTTTCAAATTCAAAACGTTCTCAAAATGTGCACTGGTGCATTTCCAACTGTCCCCCGCTTTTGCGCTTGCTTTGCTGGCTTGCTTACGATGCTCCTACATCACATTATCTCCATACGAGATCACTTTAAATCTTTTTCGTGTTCATTAAACCATGAAAAAGAGACTTGACAAGATTACCTTTAACTATTTTTCGTGCTTGTTAAACGATGAAAAAGACACCTCACAAGTATACTTTTACCTCTTTTTGGGATCATAAAAATTGAACGAAAAATATACTACCGAGAACACTTTTGATCTGAAATCGGATCCATAAGCCTGACAGGGCTTGAAAAATGCTCAAAAATGAAAGTTCTCGGAATGTGACGAAACTAGTGCCATTGCGTCCGTCTCATCTTCCTGATTCCGGCGGTATATTTACTTTGTCAAACAGGCTCCGTATGGAGAAGATATCGCGTTCTGTCCGAAAAGCTAAATAGGTAAAAAAAAGGGATGATTGTACAGTCCATATAGTCCACGTGTCATGATGACTATGCAGACTGTACGATCCGTACAGGTGATGTGGAAGTTCCAGTAGATGACACATGGCAGCCTCGGGTGATGACACGTGGTAGAAAGTGGCAGGTGGATTGACGTACAGTTGGACCAATGTAGAGGTGACACGTGTCACCACTGTCACGGTGACACGTGGCACAGATGACGTCAGCATATGACGAAGCAAGGATGATGTGGCAGAATGATAGGTGGCAGTATGGTCGACAGGTGGCAAGCACGTGGTCTAATCAGCAGTTGACATTTGGTGGTTTCTTGTTGGTTGGTTAGGTGCCACGTGGCCCAGTCGTGGGCTACCACGTGGTACCCCGTGAATGGTTTGTTGGTTACATATAAACGTTGTATGGCATGGCCGGGGGTCGAACCCGCGACCTCCCTAGTGGGAAACGGACTAGCAGGGTTGGGCTAGCCGCCCACCCGACAAGTGGTTCTTGTAATGTATATGGCATAAAATATATTTAAATTGAAACAAAGGTTCATGCGGCGGAAAAAAAGGGTCGGGGCTTAGCCCCAGCCCTCGGTGCAAACGTATACAACACATGACCATTGCGATGTGACCACAGTGGGGAAGTGTTAACCGCGCCGAAGTTTTGGACAGGGGCGCACCCTCCGCCATAAGACCAGGGTTTATCCCTACACAAAAAGCGCAGGCGGTTAAAGTTTAGCTGAGATCCTATGGTTGCGCCACAGAACCGAGAGCGGGAGCGCGAAAAGGGGGCTAGCGCATGGCGCGTGGCCACATGGTGCCCCATACGACCGAGAATAAAGGTGCGCGCTCATCGAATCAGGGGCTTATGCGCAATAAACTTTATGAAATGGGTTTTTATGCCAAGTTTTGGTTTTTTTTATTATTAATAAGCCTATTTTTGGTTGATTCTCTCCATTTTTGGGGGATATTGGGCATTTTTGGAGCCCAAATTCTTGGAGGAAGTTGGAGATGAGAAACCAACTTCAAAGCTATATAAACTAGGCATGTTTGAGGCCATAGAGGGCAGTCAGAGCAGAGTTATGCTGAGAAAAAGCCAAGCCAAAGCCATTTTGATGCAGAGAAGCTTTTGAGAAGGAGACGTTGTCGGATCATTTCTGGGAGTTTCGGATGTCTGTTTTGTGTGTCATTTTCTTTGCAAGGTTCTAGAGATCTGGATGAAAATGAACAGATCCGTATTGTATCCATTTGGCATTGCAGCGGTGTACTTTTGAGATTTTGAACAGAAATAAAGAAGCCTCCCCCACAGAGACAAAGGCTCGGAGACGTAGGCAAAGTTGTGCCGAACTCCGTTATCAATCTGTGTGTTATGGTTTGTTGTCTATTATTTCATTTTAGATCTGCATATGTGTATATGGCTGTTATAATTCCTCTTCTTTCCTCATTCTTTCACTAAGTTTCTTAAATGGTTAATTAACGCATGCAAAATTAAAACTCAACCATAGTCATTAAAAGATCTAACGGATCAAGTGGTATCAGAGCTAGTTGACGTTTGGATTTGAGTTTTTCATGTTAACCAGGGAAAATCTACAACATGGTGAAGGAGAGTTTGTTGCAGAGAATCCATTAATTGGATTGAGAAAGAGAGCTTCTCACAGCGAGAAGATGGCATCGGAAGAAGGGATTTCTCAAGATGAGAAAGAGTTCCGAAAAACATTCCATGCTATGTCGGAGATGGTGACAGTTTTGTATGAAGATTACTTAGAACGGAAGCGACCAGTTTTGGGTAATTCTTCAAAAGGAAAAAGTGAAGAGGAAGAGGACC
>SNQJ01S0281422.1:0-11184 GCA_010110895.2 Picea sitchensis
ATTGAGACAAAATTTGAAGATGGATTCTCAAGAAGGTCTTGGATATCCTCCACCTCCCAGTTGTGGAGGTGGGGGCGGTCCTGATCCTCCCCCTCTTGGATCTTGTGGTGGTGATGGATGGGGGCCTTTTAGTTATTGTGATGGATGGTAAATCTATAATACTAATAGGGCATTCTCCTATGCTGAGACCTTTGAAATTTTAATTTTGTTGGCTTAGTTTTTTGGTGGTTTTATTTTGGTTTATTGCTAACAGAGATGGCCTTTAATTGCAACTTTTACTACCTATGTTTTTGCTGGTTGTGTCTAGGAGACGGTCCTCCTCCTCCTCCATAAAATTAGGAAAAAGAAAAATGAAGGGCTGATCAGATACATATTTGTCTACAACATCAAGGGCTGAAATATTTTATACCTCTTCCTTTCAATAATAAAAAATGTGTTGTTTCTACAGTGCTAGTAATGCAGTCCGTCCTTAATAACACTAGGTCAATCTTGAAATAATAAGTTCTTTCTGACATGTTCTGTCTACAGTCCTTTTGGTATGGATTTATTGATTGCTATACTAATACTTTCTCTATGTTTGTGTAAAGGAAGTGAAAAAAAGAGAGGAGTTTCAACTTCATTTTTTTAATCATAAACATCATCGATCTAGGCGTATGCCTAATATCACAAGCTTTGATGAAATACTACATGGTGGTTTTAACAACACTGAAGTTTCTCATGGCATTCTGCCTACTTGGGATCTCTGATAAGGAGGTGTGAATGCATTGATATATCTTTTCTTTGACATATAATATATATACATAGACACTTAGATCTATATTCGATACAATATAAATATTGGATATCTGATATACATGCACAATGAGTATACAATCCATGGAAGGTTCTTAGTTTAGTTTAATGGAGTTATAGGCATGGTGATTCTTATTTTTATAGGTTTGTGTGTATGTATTACTGGTAGGTTTGTGTTGTATACGTAGGAGACCATGGAGGTCCGCTACCAAAGGGAGTGGCATTGATGTTATATTACAGTTTTGTTAATTGTAAATAGCTAATGCCCTCCATGTTATCAAATGGTTGCAGGATAAATTTTACCAGCCCACTATAAAATGAAGAAGATGGTGAAATAAACTAAAAACCTTAATCAAAGAGTTTGAAAGCGTAGATGAGAGAAAACAATATTGGTTATTAAAAGAGAGGTTATCGGTGGTAGTAAACGCTTTCCTATAGAAATTTTATTCTGTTTCTACATATAAATACAAAACATGAATGACAAATGGTATTAATATCTAGTTAAACAGAGAAAGAATACGAGCATAACAAGAAAAGGTGAGAAATTTACCTGTATATGGAAGACAACAATAATGAATAAACACAATTGTTTTAGACCCACGCCAAAGTTGAGAAGACCACAATGGCTTTAGATCCGCACGAAAGTTGAGGACCGTAAGGTACAATAAGTAAAAAGAGAGCTCAGGTAACCATTTTCAGATACATGAAAACAAAGAGAATTTCACATTCACGAAAACAAAGAAAGAAGTCTAGGAGACTGCGTTAAATCCATGGACATGGAATGTTGTTATGTGATACACTCAACCTCCGTCTACCGCCATCTCATAATTGTCTAATGCACTCAAAAGTTAGTTGGTTATCAGTATTTAATTTGCAGCTACATCGAGTAAATGTGCCTTCTGATGCACTCAATCTCCATGTTTGTTTGAGTAAATATGCCTTGTGATGTACTCAACCTCGAGCTTTGTCTCAACATCAATTTACAGTGAAAACTATATGGATTTGACGAATCTTGGCTACACTACGGATATGGATTATGCAAAGTCTATCTTGGTAGTCTCATTCGCTCAAGTAGGTAGATGGAACCCTGAGAAACCATGGAGGAAGCTGCACAGAGAGTGGTGGAAGTAAGTTGTAGAAAATCAATGAGGTGCTTGCAGGAAGCTTCATGAAGAGTGGTGCAGGTAAGTTGAAAAAAATCAACGAGGTTATGGGCACATGAATTTTATTTTATTTTAATCCAAAGTGTACAAAAACCAATATTTTTTCAAAAAATAAGGGAAAAAAAATGCAGGGATAAGAAATGGTATGGGCATATATATATAGCATTTATGCACAAGACATGTTTCCGAGAACAAAAACGAAGTTGGATTTTACGGACGCTGAAGGAACCCAACAACAACTGCTTGCATGTTACTTGGTTTATGTGCTCCTTGTTGTGAAAAGATTTGAAAAGCTGGTTTTATTGTGAAAAGACCTACAAAGATGGTTTTAGAAAACCTGTCAACTAGATGACAGGTTTTTTACAAACCTAATCCTAAGATATGCCTTCGGCATAAAAGTAACATCCATTGATACATATGATATCTTTGTACATTGGATTCTGTAGAGTTGATACACGATTTTTCTAGACATTAATATGTGACCGTCTTTGATTATCGTTGTAAATATTCTCCCTGCACAGTTGATACATGATTTTTCTCGACATTAATATATGAGTCTCTTAATATTGTTATAAGTATTCTCCTTCGGAATATTGTTGTAAATATTCTCCCTTTAGATTGCCCTGAAAGACCACTTTGAAAAGGTTATAAAGAGTTTAATAATTGCAATTTTTTTATCTTTACAAAGTTATAATATAATTTATTTTTATCTTTATAAAATTATAATATAATTTATTTTTTGATTAAAAATTATTATAGTTATTTAATAAATTATTATAATTTTATTTTATTGTAATCAATTAATTTTAATTTTAATAATTATTATGAGAAGTTGTTACTTTATTTCTTCGTATTCAAATTACATTAAAATAATATATCCTAAAAATTAATAAAAAATAAAATAAATATGGTTTTCGCATAGTGAATATGAAACTCCAAACAATGTTGTACAATCTATTTATAGACAAACAATTTACTTTTATAAAAAAAATTAATTGTGTATTGAAAATCAAAATTATTTGTAGATTTAAAATAAGTATGTTCAAAATTTTCTAGTTTCACCTTTCATAATATTATTCCAAAATAATTTTAATGCTAACGTTCATTTCTTATTTATGTTCTATATACTTTTCCAAGCTCATATTGAATGGTTTTTATTAGTTTTCAGAATTTCATTAAAGAAAGTTCATCGCTTGAACATTGAAAACAAATTGTAAGTCTAGGTCAAATATGGAAAAAACTTGTTTTCTAACATACTAATACCTCTGACTCAACATAGCATATGTGTTTGAGCTTTCTCCTTCATGTTGTGGTTTAGCAACAACTTGGAGTAGTTGTTGTGATGATTACCCAGGTTCAAATCTTGGTGGACATGCTCCTCTGCTATGTGGGGTTTGTCAAATGTGGCTAGTAATCGTGGGACCTGTGTTATTAATTGGTTATAGAATTTGAGCATAACATTATTGATGTAGCCTTCAAGCAAATTATTATAGTGGCACTAGCAAGGTACCAATGACCCCCTCCTTCTCAAGTGTTAGAAGGTGGATCATCCTTTTATTTGGTTTATCATCTATCAAAAGGTGGCTCCCCATATATGTGTGTGTGAGCACGCACGCACGTTCAAAAGGATTGGATCCATTGGTGAGGAGCAAGGAGTTTTTCACCAATGGACAAGGTTCAAATCTAACGAGGGATTTCCCTTGAGCCATGGGGTCACCTTGAGGTAGTGGTTGAACATGTGATTGCACTTAGAGAGATTATGTTAAATAATCTCATGATCCTTGCACACGTAAGTGGATCAAAGCCCAACCCCATGTCTTGTAATGTTTTAGTAACCCTCTGGGTTAGCTCAATTAATTTGAATTGATTGGAGGAAGGTGTGTTGCCAAGAGGTCACATGTTAAAATCTAGAGAGCCATATTGGGTCACTCGTCACCCCCACAATTAGCAGTCGATCATCCTTTTGTATGGAAATTCCAAGAAAGAAGGGGAAGTGATCCATGAAGGAAGTTTGACGACCTTAGTATCATAGATAGCCTTCGAGCTAAATAAAAAATAACTAATGCACAAACAAATTTTAATTAAAACTATAATAATCCCTTGCTTGTGACTGTAAAATCTCCTTTCCATTGTATCCTAAATTGGTTGTAAGAACTAGTCTTCAATCTCATACAAAAATCAATATGTTTTGATCCTTGTGTTAATATCATATGACATTAGAATAGTATAAAATGTCATTAGATTATATATCTATTAAACATGTGTTAATGCCATTTTATTTTTTTGGGTATAGTAATGGATTAAAATAAAAATGTTTTTTAACATAGATGTCTAACATCATTTTTTCATTTTATTCTACTAGCATTAACTTGAAATAACTTCTTTGACTAAAATATCATTCCCTCCTATCTCACAATGGTTGTAAGCATTGGTTTGTAATTTTACATAAATCTCAATATACTATGGTCCTTACTCAAACGGGGACATCCATAATAGTAGTGATTGCCCTACTAGCATAAGGTTGATTGGTCATGGGGTGATTTTGTATACTTGCTCATCCTTCCCTTCTCTCCTTTATGTGACACACATTCTTACTTTTATGTTTTGGGTGGGCATGGATTCCATGTTGAAACTTAGGTTTAGGTCTTAAAGTCTAAAATTCAAGTGGGAAAAGGGGCAAGTTTACATTGCCCTAATTGCTAATGCAATAATATTGTCTATCGAAAGATAAGCTACATTAAGTCAATGATTTATAAATTGCAATGGATATTCCACTATAATGGTTTGTCACAACAAATCTTAAAATATTATGAAATATTGTATTATTCCATTTGTTTCCTTAGATCCCAAATTATTATTACCAACTTAATGCTCAATTTTATGAAAATAATTGAAATACAGAAATGAAAGAACAAGCAAATGAACACACCTTCCACACAAATGAAGTCAAGATGTATCCTGGGAAACCCGATATGAGAAAAAACCCAAATAGAAGGTGAGGCCTATGCTTTTATCTCCTTTCTTCAATGATAAAAAGAAAGTACAAAGAAAGGGGCACTCACTATGGAGTTTCCTTTGACAATTTGGCCTAAATGGTTGCTACAAAATCTTCGTCCTCCTCTATTATGCTCTCAAATCCCACTCCTAAATGCTATGTTCAACTATGGAACAAGTACAATGATAAAAGAATGGAACCCCCTCTCTTCCTAGTGGCCCAATATTTAGCATAGCCCAATAACCATCTACAGTTAGGGTTTTTCATGCCTCAACTCTTAATTAATGTTAGGTTATAGACCTTCTAGAATCTTCTTGAAAGTCCACACATGATTAGCCCCACATGTGTGAGAAGTGGTGGTTGACATGGCATCCACTTCATACCATGGTGGTCAATATGGTAGGTCAACTTATGGGAGGCATAACTTCCACATACAAACTCCTATTAGGGTGATTTTCACACCATTGGAAAACCTCTTAATGTGTAGAACAATATCAAGGGGCTAGGAGTTATTCCCACAAAGTTTTGACCCCAAAAAGAGTCATTTGATGCCTCAAAATGGCTCTGGAAGGTCCAAGGCCCCAAATCTGCAAACTATGACCTACCATTAAAATGGGCCCTACAATCCAATTCCTCCAAAATTTTCACCCAAAAAGTACCAAGATAGATGACAAATTATATAATGATCCATTCTTGATCACACCTCCACATTTAGGGAGGATTTTGGTCCCTCGAAATATTTTACTAAAAGAGGGGAGGGAATTTTTCCTCTACCTTCTCCCTAGAGTACCATTTTTCCTTGCCTAGAAGTTGTCCATTCAACCTAATACACCAAAGGTCACTTTGCCTTTGTTTGGTAGTTCTCAATTTCTTCTGCAAAACTATGTCTTTGTCCAACTCCACCTGAGCTTTCAGTGCTATGTCCTCTATGGTTGGTAAGACTTGTTCATTAGTTTCTTGATCCTTCATGAACGCCTCATAGAGTTTTAATTTTTTACATTCACTACTAAATAAATGCGCATACATGGGGGTAGACTAAGTTTGTAGGCATTATCACTCACCTTATTCAATACCTCAAAATTCGCCTTGATATTCTTACCAAGACCATGTAGCCTATATTTATTTAGCTACAACCAAACTATGTCTCCAACCTTGAATGTTTTCTTAGTTTTGTGTTGATCATGTCCAACCTTGTACTTTTCCTAGGAGTTATTTAGTGTCTCTAATACTTGCAAATGGATCTACCTAATATTTTCAATAAATTTCTCAGCTTTCAATGCTTCTCTTGTGATGTTTTCCCTCACTCGTCCTTGTTTTCCATAGACAATATCCAAGGGGAAAGGTGCCAAATTCCCAAATCAAGTTTCGAAAGAGGACTTACCAGTAGAAGTGTGGACCACTCTATTATAAGACTATTTAATATAGATTAGATTTTCATCTCAGGTCTTTGGATGCTTCTGATTGTAACCAATCAAAATTTAAACCAATCTCCTATTGACTACTTATGCAGGTGCATATGTATGTGGATGGAACGTTGTAGATCTCTTCAACATGGTGTCCATCTTTTCCCAAAGTGTAGATTTAGAAAACTGGTATCCATGTCTAAGATGATGCTCCTTGGTATCCCAAAGTGCACCTAGACCTATTCAAAGAACATGTTTATTTTTTCTTCTCCTTTGATGGTCTTTTTACATGGCATAAGAATTCACATATTTGAGGTGTGAGCTTCTCTGATAATATGCAATATTTCACCTTTAGGGAAACAAAGTTAGAATAGATTGTAAAGAAACTCATTATGGAGATGAAAGCTGACCTTATCGTCACCTTCTTCTACATGAATTTGGCCTTGTATGATTCAAATTTATGAGCGAAACAAAATGAAACAAAGATATATAACATTAAAACAAAGATACAATGAACAATAACAGAGATGCAGTGAAACTTAACTTCTATTCAATAAAGAAATTTGTTCAAACTGTAAAATGCAGAATGAAACAATCTTACTCAAATGGTGGTAGCTAATCTCCGAGAAGAGATGTGGCGACTACGTGCATTCTCCTTAACACATTACAATGAGGCCTTCAGGGCTTTTTAGCATCAAGAAGTAATCAGAAAACCCTATACATCCTAAAACCTAACCCTAGGAGATGAAGCGCCAAAAGTCATGTGGGGATCGATGAGGTAAATTGGTACATCAACTTCCCGGGGTCGTAAATTTTGCATACGATCTCTGTTTTAGGCACACTATAGCCCATTGGAAAGGTTTATATGAGGCCTACACATTTGGCCATCACATTCAAACATAAATAACAATGTGACTATGGCAAGCCCAAAAAATGTTTTTTAAGGCCTCAAAACGACCCCAAAAGTTTAGAACCTGAAAAACTAGAAAACAAATTGCCAAGATGAAAACTATATGTGAGCCAGTTGGAAGAGGTGGGTGGTCACCGATATCCACCTAGATCAATCCTCCTCTCTTAGGAAGCAATGGTATCCATTTCCCTGAGTTCCCCCATCAGATGAGGAAATTTCTATTGAATTTGGTGACGGGTGAGCCACTTCCCTTGGTGCAGGAGCTGCCCCGCTTTAACAACATGATAAAGATGAAGCTTCTATTGGCAATTTCCCTTGACCTGTGTGTCCACGATATGATGAGTGGATTCATGTTCCATGCAGCCAGTTTTGAGCTTCGTCGATGTCAATTGTTCTGTTATCTCTGAGGTGTCCAATAATGGTGAAAAGTATGGTCAAAGGAGGTCCACATTAAACATTGGGTGTAAGCCAAGGAATGGGGGAATGTTGAGCTCAAAATCCTTGTCGCCCACAACCTTGGTGCTGGTATAAGGTCCATAACAGAGTGGACTAAGCTTCTGATGGGTTCTTGTAAGGCGTTCTTTCTACAAGTGCAACCAAACTTTATCTCCCACCTGAAACTTGTGTGGCAGACGATGTTGATCATGGTGTTGCTTGTACTTGACATTGGACTTCTGCAAAATATCATGAACCTATTAGTGGATGTGATGGATTCGTTCAATGAAACATGTGGCTTTGTCAGATTCAGTTTGAGCATGGGACGATTATGCCTGTGTGGACGCATGGGGTGGTGCAACATCCATGGAACCCAATGGTTGAAATCCCAACCCCACCTGAAAGGGGATGTGGTTGGTTGAGCTATGTATGGATCTATTGTAATTGTGTTGAAAATAGGGGAGACTCTCATCCCATGTGCACAGATTCTTGGAATTTTACATGCACAATATATGCATGATCATCCTATTGATGACCTTGGTTTGGCCATCCGTTTGGGGGTGGAAGGCAGTGGATTTGGTGAGCTTGGTGTCCATCCATGAGTAGAGGCTCAACCAGAATGTGCTAAGGAACTGGCTATCCAAATTTGAGACAATGGTTTGTGTTATCCAAAAATGTACCCACACTCATTCGAAGAAGAGATTTTAGTGGTCTCCGTTGTGACGGTCTTCTTGCAGGCGACCATAATCACCATCTTGGAAAATATATCAACAACCTTAAAAACATAGTCATTTCTCTACTTGGTTGAAGGAAGGCCCGACATGTATTCCATGAAGATGGATTCCCAGGGCTTGTCAAGAGTAGGCAGAGGGGTGTACATGCCTTGTTTCCTAATGGTCGTTTTGGCAATGGTGTAGGCCATGCAAGACTTGATATACTTGCTGACATCCTGTCGAAGTTTCGGCCAATAGAAATGTTGCTGCAACACTACCACTGTGTTTTATACGGCGAAGTGTCCTACCACCCGACTATAGTGAGCTTCCCAAATCAGCTTTGCTTGCTTTCTTGATAAGATGTAGAGATGGTCCAGATGGCACAACAACCCGTCTTGAAGATGAAAATCAATGACAAATGTGTTTGTGCCCATCATATGGTAGGTAGTGGAAAATTCAGGATCTCTCTCGTAGAGTTGGGGCCATCCAAAGGTCTCATGTTCGCAGGAGTGTAGCATCATGGTTAGTGCTGCAACTGGAGGTTGAATGAGGCAGTCAATGATGTGGTTGGTGCTTCCTATCTTATACTTTATGATGAGATGGAATTGCTGCAAGTAGGTGGGCCACTTCTGATGGTGGTCATTCTTCAATTTGTCTTGTGTCTACACGAACTACAAAGGCTTACGATCAATGTGGATGACTATCTCCTTCCTGAGAATGTAATGCCTCCATTGACAGTAGGTTTGTACAATGGAGTACATTTATTTTTCATAAGCGGGGTAGTTATGGATGGTATCTGATAATGTCTCACTCTGATAGGCCACATTATATCTATGCTGAGTGGGAATTGCGCCCACAACATAGTCTGAAGCATTTGTCTCAATATAAAAAGGTTATTGTAGGTCAGGTAATGAGAGCACCGAGGCTGAGCACAAGCATTGCTTCAAGTCACTGAACGCTTTCTATTGCGACTAGCCCCACATTGTATTTTCCTTACCACCACCTATGGTCACATGGTTAAGGGCCCATACAATGTGGGAGAATCACAACATGAACCTGTGATAGAAATTGGCAAGGCATAAAAAGATCTGAAGCTTAGTGAGTGTGGTCGGGGCTGGCCAATCATGAATGACCTATATCTTGGTTGGATCGACATGCATCCCATGCTCATCAACAATTTATCCTAGGTACTGGACCTTGTTCATGCCGAAGGATAATTTTTCCAAATTTGCATATAGCTCATGTTGCTGCAGAGTTTTCAAAACTTGTTGAATATGCTGCAAGTGTTCCGCACAACTCTTGTTGAATATGAGGATGTCTCCCAAATACACCACCACAAAAGAACTAGTGAAAGGCCACAAGATACCGTCCATCATTGTCATGAAAGTTGTTGGGGCATTTGTCAACCCAGAGGGAATGACCAATGATCCTGATTTTATGAGAAAAATGAAATGACTATAGATTATTAATAGGTGCTTAACACAAAATAACATAGATACAGTAAAATTGGTTTTCTACTCAATAAGGAAATAAGCTAAAACTGTAAAATGCAGCGGAAACCAGCTTGCTGGAATGGTGGCGGTTATCTCTGAGAAGAGATGTGACGACTGCCCTCATTCGCAAGAAGATGATTAGAATGAGGCTTTGAAGGAATTTTTAAAATAAACAGGAATTCCAAAATCCCTATACATCCAAAAACCTAACCCTAGGATATGAAGCGCCAAAAGTCACGTGGGACTCGTCTGGGTAAGTTAGTACAACAACTTCCCAGGGTCGTAACTTTTGCATAGGATCTCCGTTTTAGGCGTATGATAGCCTGTTGGAAAGGTATCATCGAGGAGATTCATTTTTGGAGATCAATAATGTATTTAGGTATTATTGAGAATCTCGATCCCGAAAAACCTTCATTTATGCCCTCAAAATGGCCCCAAAAGTTAAAACTGCTAAAAATAGTAAATTGCCAAAATTTCTAGAAAACTGTTTTGAGCCAGTTGGAAAAGGTGGGTGGCCACCGATATCCACCTGGATCAATCCTCCCTCCTTAGGAAACAATGGTCTCCATTACGTTGAGTTTCCCCATCAGATGAGGAAATTTCTGCTGAATTTGGCCCTGGGTGAGCCACTTGCCTTGGTGCAGGAGCTGCCCTGCTTTGACAACTTGATAAAGTTGGATCCTTTGCTGTAGAGTTCCCTTGATCTGTGTGTCCACAATATGATCACTGGATGTATGTTGTATGCAGTCGGGGTTGAGCTCTATCGGTGTCAGTTGTTCTGTTACGTTTGAGGTGTCCAATAATGGTGGGAAATAAAGGTGAAGGAGATCCACGTTGAACACTAGGTGCAGGCCAAGGAAAGGAGGAATGTTGACCTCAAAAGAATTATCCCCCACAGCCTTGGTGATGGTGTACAACCCATAATGGAGTGGGAAAAGCTTCCAATGGGGTCTTGTAAGGCGTTCTTTCTGCAAGTGCATCCAAACTTTGTCGCCCACCTAAAACTTATGTGGCACCCGATGTTGATCATAGCGCTGCTTGTACTTGTCGTTCGACTTTTGTAGGATATCCTAAACCTGTTGGAAGATGTGTTGGATCCGCTCAATGAACCGGGTGGATTTCTCAGCTTCAGTAGGAGCAATAGATGAGTTGGTCGAGGTGACCTTAAGGGGAAGGGAAACATCTATGGGACCCAATGGTTGGAATCCCAACCCCACTTGAAAGGGGCTGTGGCCGGTTGAGCTATGCAGGGCTTGGTTGTAGATATGTTGGACATAGGG
>SNQJ01S0281423.1:0-11184 GCA_010110895.2 Picea sitchensis
CAAGCTTTGTTCTATTTTCTTGATCAATATGGACAAATGCTTCACAACATAAAGTCTTAAAAAAATAATAGTTTACATTTTTACCTGTGCATGCCTCCTTTGGAATTCTACCTTCTAAAGAACTTCAAGGTCTTATGTTTATTAAGTAAACAATAATATCTACAACATCTGCCCAGAATTGTAAGGGCAAACAACCATGCAATCTCATACTCCTTTCACGCTCCATGATTGTCATGTTCATCCTTTCTGACACACCATTTTCTTGTGGTGTTCCTGGAACTGTCTTCTCTCTAAGAATCCCATGGTATGGACAATAATCATCAAACTCCTTGCTGCAATATTCACCTCCATTGTCTGATCTGAGACACTTCAACCTTTTTTCTGTCTCATTCTCAACAAAAGATTTCCATTTCTTAAAAGTATCAAAAACATCAGATTTTTGTCGAATGCAATAAATCCAAGTTTTTCTAGTTGCATCATAAATAAAAGTAACATAATAACGAGAGCCACCAAGAGATGGTACCTGAGTTGGCCCCCATACATCTGTATGCACAAGCTCTAACCTTTCACTCTTCTTTTATATTCCAACTCTGAGAAATCTGACTCTCTTCTGTTTTCCATAAACACAATGCTCACAAAAATCCAAATCATTTTGTTTAATATTCGGCAACAAATTTCTTTTGTGAAGTATCTGCATCCCCATCTCACTCATGTGTCCAAGCCTATGATGCCACAATGTTGTATCCACTCCTGTAGAAGCTAAAGAGATATAAGAGTCAGTATTACCAGTACATAAATACAATGTACCTACCTTCTCTCCTTTTTCTATCACCAATGATCCTTTGGTGACCTTCCATACCTTATCTGTAAATATGGAGATACAACCTTCACTAGCCAATTGCCCTGTTGAAATTATATTTTTCCTTAGATCTGGAACATGTCTTACATCTTTCAACAACCATTGGTTTCCATTCCTTTGATTTATTTTTACCTTTCCCATTCCAACAATTTTGCATGGTGCATCATCACCCAAATGAACCTATCCAAAATCACCTTGAACATAATCTTGAAAATGTTTCATATGAGGTATGGCATGAAATGAAGCCCCTGAATCTACTACCCAAGACTCATAAATATTATCTATAAAAAGAATCAAATCATCTTGTAACACATCACTTGTTACATTTGCTTTCTGATTTTTATCCTACTATTCATCTCTTTTTTTCTTTGGATCTCTGCAGTCTTTCTTCACATGTCCTTTCTTTCCACAATTCCAACACTCTATCTTTCCAAGTCTAGATTTGGATCTGCCCTTCCTAGAATCCCCGCGGTTCCCTGAGCCCTTTCCTCTATCCTTTTGTCTTCCCCTGTTCTCCATGTTTAACACATTACCTGATGTATCACCTGTGATTTTCCGTCGCATTTCCTCGCTAAGGATAACACAAACAACATCATCAAATTTTAGAGTGTTTGAACCAGAGACAAAGTTACTTACAACCATGACCAAGCCATTCTAACTTTCTGGCAATGAGCTCAAGATTAGAAGAGCCCCGACCTCATCATCAAAGTCCACTTTTACAGAACTTAGTTGATTAGTAACCATATTAAATTGATTTAAATGATCTGCAACAGACCCACCTTCTGACATCTTCATATTAATTAATCTCTTCATTAGAAATACCTTATTGGACACCAAGGATTTTTCATACATTTTATCCAATGAATCCATCATCTCCTTCGTTGTCTTTTCTTTCAAAATATTGAAATCCACGGATGCTGCCAGACTCAGCGGTATTGTTCCTAGTGCCTTTCTGTCAAGAACATCTAATTCTTTGTCCTTCATGGCCGTCGACTTCTTTGTTATTCCACCCAAATGGTAGGAATAGATCCATCTAATATAAATAATCTTCCATCTACATCTTCCATAAATGGTAGTTTTGGCTGTTAAATTTCTCAACACTAAACTTTCCATGTTCCTCCATTGCTCCCACTCGAACCAAGAACCCTCTTTTCATGTGAGTTACCTTTCACTCTAATATTGATTGTTAGAAAAATAGGATCGCAGAGCAATACAATAAAAACAAATGCGAAAATAAAACACAGAAGATACACGATACAATGGAGACACAGATATGCGTGGTTCACCCAGTGTGGGCTACGTCCACTAGAGAAATTTCTAGGTCATTCCTTTATTATTATCCAACAAATGAAGGGATACAACCTACAACACACCTGTTGTAACTTCCTCTTCTTTATCTCATAGTCTCCTCTCTCAGAATACAATATTCGCAAAAAAAAATGATACATAGTCGCAATACATTTCCCTCATTAAAGAGGGTTTCCTTCTAGGGTAAAAAAACCCTAACATAACTTCTACCGTCAGATCTGCGACCTTATAATGAATGATCCAAATTCACTATGTAATTATAATATACATTTACAAGGCAAATTTTCCTTTGGGGGCCCACTTTCCCTCGGACGCCCCAGCTGGGGGGATGGCCCCCTTGGACCTCGCAGGGGGGGAAAGCCCCCCTGCACTCCCCCACATGGAAGAGTGTACACTCTTCCAGGGTGTAAAGTCTTCATGTGGTATAAACACAGCTGAAAACAAAGGCCTCTGAATCAGGAAGATAATCAGACTCCACAACCAATATCTTCTATCAACAAAGACATGCATAATGAAACATGCCAATTATGAAATATGTTTTACAAAAAAAGGATGAATTTCGACCTAAAACTGTAACAAGCCTCCACTACGTCCTTGAGTTTACTGGTGTGCTTTATACAATCATACGCACCAGTGCACCTATTATATTAATATACATCGATTCTTTTACCTCTATAGAGAGCACCGAGTATCCTGATGTATAGCTATACAAAACCCTTGCACTAAGATGCTTGCAGGTTTTGTGCCAAGCAGTTTGCTTTATAGTATAAAACACACATGTTCATTAATAATAAATAATGTGCATCACACATACTGAAAAGATTTTTAAAGAACAATCTAACAAGGACATGTTTTGTAATCCAAGGAAATCAGACACCCCAAACTATTGAGATATTATACGAAAATAATTTTTAAAGAACAATCTAACAAGGACATGATTTGTAATCCAAGGCAATGAGACACCCCAAACCATTGAGATATTATTCATAAAAAACACTATTGAGGTTAGCAAGCACCCTAATAAAAAAATACTCTAAGCCACAAAAAAAAATCTTGTGAAAGGGTACAGAAACTAAAAATCCTACTCCTAGGGTTTACAACAATAAATCTAGGGTTTGCAACATTTAAAGTGTGTTTTAAACCCTTATATTTTATTCAAATGCATGGTAAATATGAAGAGGACTAAATCAAAATTCTAGTGAATTTGTGAATTAATTAAGTACAAATTTGTTGAGATGAAGAGAATGAAGTTACATACTTAGAATTTCTCATTTGCATATCCATATGTGATCCACTATGACCGCTTACAAATTTTTCTCTTAAAGAAATCTATCCACTGCAATCCCTTAATTGGTAAATGTCTCTTGCACAAATCTCCCCTCTATTTTTTGGCACAAAAATGGAATAGGGTTTTGTTTAACTCACTTTTACAAGATGAAAATACTGCTCTTTTTGTGTTTGCCTTTATCAATGGATTGGGTAAAAATGCATTTTATTTTTCTTTTAATTTGTTTATGGCACATAGTGCATAATTTAATATTAAGGATGCTAGTGCACTATCATATATTAGATGCATTGTAGTAACATATTTTGAGAAAATGGAAGTGTAAACCTCCACAAATCATACTCTGTAGAGGTTTTTCTTTGCAAAGGTTTTTTGCTAGCGCGTAATAAAATTGAGTGCACTAATCCATCTTGTGTCAATGACCACACTAGTTAATCTAATATAAGTAGGTGCATTGATTAAGTCCTTCTATAACCTTTTTGAAGTTAGAATGATACATGCTTCCCAAATGCACAAGGGCAATGGAGTGGTGATATCAAATGGATGATTATTTATATTCCCCATTCCACATCATTCTATATACACCAAATTCTCCCTCACTCTTTACATTGATTATCTAATTGAATATCTGCTACCTTTGCATTACTTTTGCAGGATCCTAATTTGGGATTAAGTTCAGATGCGTATGATATTCCACCAATCTAACATATACAAAAATGTCACAAGCTCTTATCTAGAGCAATATATCACATAATAATGGTGGATGAAAATGGAGAGTCACTTCCCCCCCCCAACTGCAACATGCCATCTTCCACTAATCACCATGGGCATGCGGTACTTTAACCATGAACTAGATCTATTTTATGACACACGGTAGCATGTCATCGTTTAAAATGTGAAGGGTTGAAGGTGGACCCTTTTCATTTCACACCATCCCATTATGTTAATGACCAACTACCTCAAGTTGATCATTTGGTACCTCCCACTACTATTAAAGATATAATAGGTGATATAGAAAAGCTATATAGGAACAATTCCATATGCTCCTTTTTCAATAAATCGAATCCAAATCAACCATATTTCATTTGAAATTTACCAGATTGTCTCCTTCTATTGAGTAAATCAATATCTCTAGTGAGCCAAAGTACGATATCTATACTACCAAAAACATCTCTATTAGGAGGTCCAAAAGTTTGTATGAGCTCAAAGTAACAATGTCTAAGTACGCACCCAGGGCAATTCAATTTTTAGAGTGTGATGAGGACTTCTCTCTTCTGATCGAAATGCAAAGTAAATACCAAACTTATTACAATCTCACTTTGTATTTTGATTGATTGTCTTCCCTACCTATGCCCAATGTTGAGGCCAAAATCTTCTTTTGTGGCAATAATTACATGATTTCCGAGTCTAAAATATATGATTCAAACCTTGGGTTGTTTGTCATTTCACATGTGTTTGTTCCTCCCAAATAACCAATAACACTTGTGCCATTATGTGGTCCTCATTAGAGCCAATTTGATTGCTTGAATATCTTTAAATATTAACATAACATTTCCATTTATAGTATGTGCATGAACAATTATGATTTTGGAAACTTTGACATGAAGAACCTACTATATATCGATGGTTGTCCAACCATTCATGGAAACATTGCAAGGTTCTTAAATAGTTGTAGGTGCTCATTGTTCAGTGTAAATTTTGTGTTGGAACATTCTAATGATAAAGAATTATTTATGAAAGGAAGGCATCAATATTTGTTGTTGTGTATGCAATACATAGTATGCCTCCCCATGAGAAGTTATTGATAAACATGGCTTTCATAAAACACCGATTGCTTGTTAAAGGCTACTTGCATTGGGACTATCTTTTTTTGTCCCCTTGAGGCATAAGAAAAATATCATTGAGTAATTGTATTTTTGGATTTTCAATGGAACTAATGTAAAGTTATTACTTAATTCGATATTTGTTTTCTAAAGTGGTTTGTTGCATGTGTAGTGGAACAAAATGACATGTGTCTTTTGGTCTAATGTGTGAACATTCTAAATGCATTATATTTACTAATACTTTGATATGTTCATTTGTTTTGCAATCGGGATTCAGACGACAAGTGACATGTCTATCATCTACCATTGCATTCCACTATAATGCCAACTGGAGAGAAGGCTCCTAAAAGACCACATGTCAGAGATATATGTACAAATTATATCATGGTTGGAGTAACCACCTATTCAATTTCCACTATGTCTTGAGTCACCAATTTAGACATCTACAGTAGCACCAGTTCTTCGAATGTTGGGGACAAAAACAATGACATAGAAGTTTGTATGGATACCCATGCCTTGGATCGAATGGTGTTTAATTCATTCCAATATGATGATATGGGGACGATGCTCATATCACCAATAAATTATTTTGAAGCCTAAAATTTGCTTCCACCACCCCTTTTTATGGACACGGGTCAAAGTATACCTAAGTAGGGACAACCATGTTACTATACAACTTGAAAGCATTGACTAGTGTGCCAAACACATGTTTCTTAGCACCACTTAGGAAATTAACCATTTCATCCATTATATTTTAACAAATATTGTCACACGGTCCGTAATAAAAGGGTATTTTTATGAACACTTAATGACATTGCACATTTATTTTGCTCACTAATTGAGGGTTATGAAAGAATAAGGTTCTTCCAAGTGACGTTGTCCTCCTTAGTAGTTGCAAAGAGGAAAATAAGCCACTTAAAGGATTGGTGTTGAGTGTATATCATATACTGCTTGTTTGAATATTGTACCTTGCATAGAGGAAAATACATAAACAAACTAATAGGTCCATGATGTGGGCATGCCAGACATCGAAAAAGAAAAAGAAAAAAAGGTAAAATTGTTCCTTCTCATAAAATATAGAATCACATTCCTATAATGCCAAGGATTCAAAGGATATTTCATTGTAAAAAATTATCCATGTTACAAGGTTGCATGGATCACACATAATTGAGCTAGTAGTTATGTGGATCTTAGTGGATTCAATAGCCATGAAGTGTATAGAGTATACATGACCCGACAAAAAAGGATGAAATGTGAAAGCTTTGATTGCGCATAGCTATGGATGGAGTTAACCCATATTCCCTCCAAAACACCAACTATTATCTTGTCCCAATGGCAATGATCAATAACAATATCCCCCCATGGTTGTCCATGAAGAATAAAGATTGTTTTTCTATCTCTTATAGTTATAGTAGAAGACAAGTGAATAGAATGAATGTCTACCTTCAAACCATTGATTGATGAATCAAAGCAGTTATATATATATATATAACTGCTAGGAGTTTCTTCTGGTAAGCATGTTGATTGATTTGTTTATATATCTTGTGCTATCTGGCATATTTAATTTGATGGAACTATCTTCTTTGGCACCAACATTATTCGTACACAATAACATCATAGGTATTATAACAAAAGGATATAATGGATGTAAAGGTTGTTGAACTTCAATAGCAGTTGGATGGTCCAACTACCTATGAAATCTAGTGTATGACTACTTGAGGGAATTCCTCCTAAAAGACCACCCCCATAGAAGGGTAAAATGTTATTTCAATCGTAAACTAAAGAGAACATGGAGACCTGAAACAATGATGTCAATATACTGGCTTAGGGTATATGAAATATAGAAGGAGAAGGAAATTACATAATTTGTTGATTCAAATGGGGAACCCAAGTTTAATTATCTTAAATTTTTTGACACATATGTTGAGAAAATACCCATCAAGATAAAAAGGAAATATGTATTTTATGAGCTTCCAAGTTGGGAGCATCTTAACATTGTCCACTTACTATATCTCACACATATATTTGAAATTGTTTCATCTTCTTTATAGAGGCACATACCACTGAAAATTGACATATTGGATGGTAGGAGAGATCTTATTGCTTTGATACTGAAAGGAAACATTGGCCAAGAAAATTAAGGAGAAATGAGGTCAATCCCTTTTGGTATTTTAAAGAAGGTGATGTCAGATGGATTTTGTAGAAAGATGATTTTTCTCTAGCAAATGATGTTATATTGGTTCTGAAGGTGCCTTCTTTATATGGGTCATCTCTATAATGATACTTCAATATAGAAGGACATTTGTCAAGGTTGAAATCACATGGCCATATGAACCTATGAAGGGCATGTATGAGGATTACATACTTATTTTTTTGCCATGTACGTTGTATGGTATGAACTCACAATATTACACAAATAAGTTTTGTATGTATTATTTTGTGGTTCCATTATCCTTTTCTCATGCATGGTTGTGTGAAACAAGACTACCCCTATGACCGGTAACACTCCATATCAAAATTATTGGCATTTGTTCATCAGATTACATCAAAGGAGATTCACATGGCTAGCATTCCATAATGACATGGAGAGATAGTTGAGATTGTTTGTATGTTTTAAAAGGATTTTCCAAGAGTTTCATGGTTTTGCATGTCTATATTCTAATCCACCAAGTTGATGGCATTGAATTAGCTAGGGTGGTCTCATTTCATTGGATGTTTTGCTTGGAAAGGTACACAAAATTTTTTTGAAGGGTTTTGTTCATTAAAGGGAAGAACCATAGGAGTATATGGTGAAGGGGTACATAATATATGAGTCAATATATTTTGCTAGTGAGTACATCAAGAAAACTAATGAAACACTAGGTGGAGTAATTTAGGACGAGTATGGTGATGAGAACAAAAGGGAAGGTGAAATACCTGAAACCAACAAAAAAAGGCACATGATTAATAGTAAGCTACTTATATTTTTTGTTAATTTTTTACATAATTACTATTTACACTAGACTCGATGATATTTATTTGATCTCTTACCATTTGTTTTGATATTGTGAATACATTAATGAATTTAGAGCTTGATGCCATCAAATAAAATTATTATGTACAACGTGGATGCAATGTGACCATGGGTCGTGTTGCATGAAGAGAAGAGAAGTACATGGGACAATGGCATGAAATAATTTTGATGGTTGAATGGTAAAAGCATGTGTTATCATGATCATTTCAAAAAAATGCCAATGATTTGTCCTAATAGTTGGGTGTATGATCTAATCATAGAGAAATATAGTGCATTTGATTGCTGCCAATGTGGTGAAGAGGATGCACTAAACATAATGATAGGGTGCATCAACTCTATAATAGTATCTCTATGTCAATTATTCATTTTATAATGCATATTTGAATTATAACATGTTTTATGTTTTTGTTGCTCAAGTTCCTAGACATATTACATCATCATTTGTTCATATTTTTATAAGTGTTATTGTTCCCATCTATGTGGGCATATGGACATCATTTCCACACTGAAGATGTCAACAATGAACATGTCACACTTGATTGTGGGGTGGAGGTTGAGTTTGACCAATCTAGTCATCTCAGTCGATGTGATCATAGCCTAATAGAGATAAAATTATGTTATGTTGGAAAGATACAAGAGATCATGCAAGTGAACTTGTTTTCTTTCCAATGTGTTATTTTTAGGCATAAGTGGTGGGATACATTTGACTAGATCATATTCATTAACAATTATAGAATGTGCAATATAAAAAAAATATAGAAGATCAACAACCATATACATCATATGAAAATACAAAATATACATGAAAAATAACATCAAATCAATATATATCTCAAATATACATATGAAGTATGTATAGATGGGTGGAGAAGTGAATGGAGAAATGGGAGTAGTCGATGGCATAAGTGGGGGAGGATTAGGAGGTGGAGAGGATGAAGAGGAGCATCCTTAAAGGTGTCTTCGTTTGAAGATGTAGAATGCAAAGAATATGAATAAGATGGATGAACATATCCCATAGTTATTCATCCCTTACCCTTTGGAATACCTTCAACATATCGACAATATGATAAAAAAGAATGTCATATCTTAGGTGAGGCTCACAAAGATCATCGCAAGCTCGGGATCTCACGAGATCACCCTAGGTTGTACTAGCTAGACTTTGTATCCAGTCATCAAAGTACATAATTGATATTGGATTTGTACATGAAATTAGACATCGGGTCAAACCTAGCACATGTTGGGGCCCTATCCTAACCCCTCTAGTTAAGGGACTAGACTTGTTAGGAGTTAGTTAATTAATGTACGGTGGGAATTCTCTTTGAATAAGGCCCACTAGGTAGTTGACGTGTTGTTAATAATGTTACGGACCATCCTAATTGAATAAGGCATGTGAGGTAGTTGGTACTAAATAATAAATGTGGTCTAGTCATTATTGTAGGGACCACTAGTGGTCAGGGTTAGGGGTAGATATAAACTATTTATAGAGATATAGATATATGTAATATTTTGTTGAGGATTATCATTGTATTGGAGCATTGCTCATTTGCAGGTTTCTCCCTTGAATATGCATGTAAACATTGCTCACCTTCTGGAATATCAATAAGGGGTTACTCATTTTTCAAGCTCGATGCCCTTGTTGTGTTTCATTTACTTTCTATAGTTTTGATTTCCTTAGATATTGCTCTTAATTCTCTATTTTTATTATATAAATACATTAAAAATGGTATTAGTTCACTTTATTGTGCCAACACATGTCCAAATTTCAAAGTTTTTATTTAATTATTTAATTACTTTAATTATTATTTATTTCTTAATCAAGCTAGAGATGTGTTCTTGTGTCTATAGGTATAGGTATAGATATGTGGTGTTCAATGGATAAAACTACATTTGGGAAGCATACACATAAGGAATACAAATGAGGTCACCTAGTTGGATGCCCTTGTACACCCATTTTGGTACTCGATGAGTAGTACCATGTTGGACATAATCTGTTTATGGATTCGAACTTTCATGTACCCCAGGATATATAGGAAGCCCTTGAGCATACCTAAGACCATCTTGAATTTTTTTTTCCAGCATTTGTCACTATATTACACTAATCACAACACCTAGAGAGAGTACTCTCACGTACCTAGGAATCAGGTTATTCAACTAAGACTACGATCAATCCTCCTTAGTTAGTGCCATGTAGGATCGATTGTGTACTATTTCTGGAAACCTAAACTATATTAGAGAGTTATAATGCTTGGAAATCCCTTGCTCCTAGGATTGTTAATGTGGGAATATGCCCTTCAATAGAGAGGGGTACTCCTCGGTATAAAGTCCCAATTAGATATCACACCATTTGGGATAGGATTCCCATCTAGATTCTGACCTAACAACCATTACTAAAAATGAGAATGGTGGGGTGGTGATATGTAGAGTGTAGTGTGCAGTATGAGGCTAATCTAAGTGTTGAAAGAAAATTATTCTGACCTATCTTGGTTGGGAGCAAACTAATTAAGGAAATATATGGTCAAAACACAAATCCTTGCTTGCACTTCATAAACCGTTACCTGATAAAGAAAAGAAGAAACTCATAAATAATGAATAGTACAATTGAATGTATTAGCCTTGGATACAACTTCTTGTTTCCTGCTAAAGTCTCATCGCTTCAACTTCCTTTTCTAATCTTTATTTTTCATCTGTAACTTCTTTCTTTGCTCTCTCTTTCTCCACCATTGCTTTAGTTGCTCAACAACACAGGTATTCCAACAGAGGACGAACACCTTCAGTAACCACTCACATAACTAGATCAAAGATCAACACACCGATGTTTTCACGTGGTAAAACCCCTATGGGGAAACATCCACGACCCCAACCAACACGGCCACTTGGAGAAATTTATTAATGCAAA
>SNQJ01S0281424.1:0-11184 GCA_010110895.2 Picea sitchensis
AACAATCATGTGGAGGATCCTTCAAAGGATGCAAGCATCATGTTATCTTTCCAACTTCTTCAAGGAATATTCCCTCAATATGTCACAACTTTCAAGTGGAGAATGGATTACTAGTGAATTCTATAACACTCTCCTTCTAGTTTAAAACTTGAAAATAATATTTATACCCCATAATAGCAAGGGTCATTGATTCATAAGGGGAATTTCTTATTAATAGAGGATAAATACAATGTTACTACATGAGTTTTGATGTTGGTTCTCTCTATGGGTCTGCAATTGTGATGCTGCTACACCATACTTATGCTTATGCCATATTAGAATGTGCACAATATTAATTTTTACCTTTATTTATTTATCTCCTTATCCAAATATTGAAGCACTCCTAATTTTGTAAATCATAAGTGGGAGGCCTCTTCCATTGACTCATAGAGCCATTGTTGATTGTAATAGCATCTCCCATGGAGTAAGACAAACCCATTGTTGATTGTAATATCATGTCCCATGGAGTAAGACAAACCCATTTCTAACTCTGCACATTCCCTTACCTCAACCTCATTGTTTCATTTTGAAATGCCTCTTCTCCACTTGTTTCCATTAATTCAAGCAACATACTTGAAATATGATCCTATAAAGATATCACAATGTCCCATATTTTGTTCTTCTCATTCTCCTCATTATCTAAATCTTCTCCAATGGTATTATCCATGAAAAAATCCTTCATTGGATCAGATATTTATTAAAAATATGAGACCTTTCCTCCTCTTTCACACTTCCAAGCAATAACATGGTCCACAATGTATCTCTTCCTCTTATTATGGGGTTCCAACCTTTAGGGATACAATTCTATTTTCTCTATTTTTTGCATACTCTTTTTCGTATGGATGATGTTGGACTTAATTATTTCACTTTCATCCATGAATTTTCCTTTGTTTTATACATCATTGCACACACACCTATACTTGAAATTGATCCATAAAAAATATTAAGGGAAACAATAGTTTTTGTGTGCACATATTTCATATGTTCCTCATCCGTCAACAAACTTGGATGCAACTTAGATTCATTGAAGATCATTCTAACCTACTCTATCCTCAATGATCGATGTACGAATTATGTATTACTCATATTGACTAAAATCTCGTCACTACCATCACTATTGGTGGATTTTTCTTCACTTTACTCTCTTTATATGTCCATCTATAAAAGTTTGTTCACATATTCATTGTTCTATAGCATGGTCTCATTCATCACTTCAATGTTTAATATCATGGAGCAATTCACCTCCATGTACAACCCTACACATACTATTTTCTCTCTTCTTCTTATCATTTTTGGTCTACAACACCACACCTTCCTCTTCTTAGACTATTATCTCTTCAAGCACAATTCTTGCATGATGTTGCATGGACATTAATTTGTCCTTCATATTTTCCTCTTCCTGTTCTTCATTGACATAATTCTCACCTCTTCATTGACATAATTCTCACCAATTATTATATGAATCTTAAACACTTATTGGTGGCCTTCTTCTCCCTTTGTTCTCTAATGCACCAAAATTTCTTCATAGTGCATCCTCTCCTCTCCCTTTATTGAAATTTCAATTGTTTCCATATCCAGGGATGCAATATTCATCTTTTCTATAAAATCTTCCCCTACATCAATTTCTTCATAGTGCATCCTCTCCTCTCCCTTTATTGAAATTTCAATTGTTTCCATATTCAAGGATGCAATATTCATCTTTTCTATAAAATCCTCCCCTACATCTTTTGATGTGGCTTTGTCAATTGTCATTCATGTATGGATAAATTAGGCTTCAACAAGCTTCTTAGATTCAATGGGATTGTTCTGTATGTGTTATATTATTTTCACAAGAAAAAAAAAATTCTCTGGAAACATGTTGTCTTTTTTGCCTTGTTTTTCATGTCCATTGTTGAGCGGTTTTTCGGCACATGGTTTTTTGCGGATGGTTTTCTATTTCTGGTTAAGGAATTAGGGTTTTTGACTAATATAGGTCTTTGGATTAAGGTTTTGGATGCCATTGGATCCTATATGTATATTTTGAATGTGACCCGTTGGATTTTCTAAGAGCCAATAGCATGGGCTTTCAAGAAAGTAATTCAACCATTAGCTTTTTGAAACTGACCGTTGGGTTTTTGTTAAGAGGATAGAAAATCATTTGTTTGCACTGGCATTCCTGGAAACTCCTTGTACAAAGCGTTCGGTCACGGCTAGAAACTATAGCCATTGTCCATTTTTCTTAGTATTTGTTAAGAGAGAATAGCATATCTTCATTCCTGGAAATGTCCCCCTGCACAATGGATATGTGATGGCCTCTTAAAGATTCTAACAATGTTCAGTCACAGCTGGAAACAATGGTCACTGCCCATTCATTTTATGATCAATTATTTTATGAGGATCTTCAATCATGAGAGAAAGTATGTCAATGTCAATGGTGATGGTAATGGTAATGTTGATGTCGAAGCCGCTGCATCTTTATATCTTGTTTGGAAGTAGGGTAACCCTTTCTGTCAATTTTAATTATCTTAATATCTTGACATTGACATTGTTGAGGCAAGCCTCTTCTTCAATCCATATTTTAAAGTCTTCTTTAGAATTATTGTTCTCCAACAGTGGGTTCAAGTTTTACACTGACCATTTTTTCTCACAACATTTTCTAAAAAATGATCAGTTTCCTTTATTTTGGGGGGACTTGCTTTGAATACTCAATTATTAGTGCTCCAGTCCTTTTCATTTCTTCTCCTTTTCAACACTTACGTTTTTTTCACTTCTTTTCTTTTTTCACTTCTTTTCCCTGAATGGAAAATACTAGGATTGATTTCATCATCATCTCTCTATTAATGATTGGTCTTGATTACCTGACACAAGTCAAACTCTTCCACTAGGCTATGTTTGAAGATCGCCGCCAAGTATAATACAGTGACAAATACCTTCCACTTTCCACTTATTTCGACTTTCCCTTTGTATGAAGACCTTCATTACAAAGAACACTCCCATAGTTTCCTATGATAAATTTTCCTTGTAAATTCTATGACCTTCCACTTTCCACTTATTTCGAATTTCCCTTTGTATGAAGACCTTCTATGGTTAAACTTTTTTAGTCATTATTCTATGGTTAAACTTTTTTAATCATTATTCTCTCTATATTTTAAATCTCATTGAGTATTTCATGAAATTTTCTGACTCGACAAATTGATTAAGTATTTATATCTAAATTCTCCAAACTAATTTTGCTTCCAGCTACATGTTTATGTTTGCTACCAATTACTTGTTTATGAATTCAATTTAGTTATATTTTACAATTTAGATCTCTCTTAAATCTTCAAAGACTCATTTATGTCATTATTAAACCCACATTTTAAGATGTTGTATAGAAAACCTCATTTTGTCCCTTTAATTTTATTTCCTTTATAACTATAATTAGTCAAGGTTGACTGATGTAAGTGGCAAAAATAACATGTGTGTCAGTGGCACAATGATACTATCCATGGTCATGCTGATGTGGATGTAGTTGCATCTATGTTTTCTTTGCTACTATCCATGGCCATGGTGATGTGGATGTAGTTGTATTTGTGTTTTCTTTAGAGTATATATTAAAGGTAGGAAATTGTTTCCTTCAATTTTGAGTTTAAACTTTTTCTTAAGTGAATGCAAAAATCTAATTAAAACTTTAATATTCAATGTAATGGTTAAAACATTATTATTATTATTTTATAAATTTTATTAGTCACATGTAATTGATACAATAATAGTTCTTTAATATTCAATGTAATGGTTAAAACATTATTATTATTATTTTATAAATTTTATTAGTCACATGTAATTGATATATTAAAAGAACTTTTATAAGTTATATTTGTGTATATAAATACAATTTTTTACGTATTGTATTTATGTGTTTGATTTTAAGCATCAATTATTTAAACATATTGTTTTTTTCACTAATTTAAAAAATGTCCAATAAAAATATATTTTATTTTTTTAAATTTGTCAATGTAATAGTATTTGATTAGATTTAAATGAGTTATTTAAAAGATATCCAATAAAAGTATATTTTATTCTGTTAAACATTTGTAATCCTTTACATTTGCTTGCAGTGGCATTCCTGAAAAGCTATCCTCTACATTTGCTTGCACTGGCATCAACAAAACCCTTTCCTTAAATCGGAATCCTCTACATTTGGTTGCAGTGGCATCAACAAAACCCTTTCCTTCAATTTTTATTAACTTAATAGTGTGAAGGAAAGCCTCTTCTTCAATCCCTATTTTAAAGTCTACTGTAGAATTATAGTTATGCAACTATGGGCTTTGGTTTTACACCACTCATTTTTTCTAGCAACATTTTATTTGAAGACTAACTTGGGAAAGTAGGTTACTGTAGAATTATAGTTATGCAACTATGGGCTTTGGTTTTACACCACTCATTTTTTCTAGCAACATTTTATTTGAAGACTAACTTGGGAAAGTAGGTTATTTTCTTGTTGAACTGGTGGAAAGCATTGTTCAACATATTTAAAGAATAACAGACAATCAATGTAAATGTTGTTTATCAATTAAATTAACTCAAACCCATTTAATCAAAATTAAATATTTGTAATTTTTTTTTTTTATCTTTTAATCAGAATTAAAATTTAAAATCTAAAATTATTTTAAAATAAGAAATTTCTTAATTATTTGTAATTTATGTTTTGATTTTTTAATTAGAATGCTTTGGAAGAGGTTACAATTTATTCTATGATTTCTTGATTAATAAAGTTACTAAGAAATATAATATTTTTATTTGACTATTTTCTTATTAAAACAAATTATATTAGTGTGAAAAAAAATTGTTTTTATTACCAAGCCCATAGTTGTTTATACCAAATTCTTGGTAGCTTTTAATTTTGTGATTTGATTTTCTTTCCCAGATGTCATCGGCATGATATCTGGAAGAAGTTTTGGACGAGCCAGAATGGGGGTGGGCGAGTTAGCTTGGATGTTGCGAACTGAAATTTTGAATTGGATAGTTAATTTTCATTTTTTTTCATTTTTTTCGCTGGGGCTTTCGAAAAAGTAATTTAACCGTTTACTTTTTTGAATCCGACCCGTTGGATTTTCTAGATATTTGTTAAGAGCTAACATCGGATCTACAAAGTCTCCCTGTACAAAGTCATGTGAATGGATATGTGACGGCCTTCCAACAACGTGGAAACCATGGTCAGTGCCCATTTATTTAAATTTCAATTGTTTCCATATCCTCTCCCTACATAAATTTCTTCATAGTGCATCCTCTCCTCTCCCTTTATTGATATTTTAATTGTTTCCATATCCAATGATGTAATATTCATTTTTTTCTATAAAATCCTCCCCTACATCTTTTGATGTGGTTTTGTCAATTGTCATTTATGTAGGGAGAAATTAGGCTTCAACAAGCTTCTTAGACTCAATGGGATTGTTGTGTATGTGTTATATTTTTTGGAGAAAAAAAAATATTCTTTGGAAACATGTTGTCTTTTTTTCCTAGTTTTTCATGTCCATTGTTGGGTAGTTTTTTGGCACATAGTTTTTTGCAGATGGTCTCCTATTTCCATTTAAGGAATTAGGGTTTTTGACTAATCTAGGTCTTTGGATTAGGGTTTTGGATGCCATTGGATCATATATGTATATTGTATTGTAAACAATGTATGATGTGAATGAATATAGAATATGATGATTTTCCCAGTTGGGATTTCGAGGGGGAAAATCTCTATATAATGTGTATTTTTCATTGTATATTTTTTGTTCTTTTACTGAAAATTTGTTTGTAGTAAATAATTGTATCTACAGAGATATTCTTCCTCATGTACAACAATGAATGTGTTTTCTATAACTGTTATCAAAGCATGAAAACATAATGTATGAAAAACAAGCTTTTTTTAATGTGACCCGTTGGATTTTCTAAGAGAGAATAGCACGGGATTTCAAGAAAGTAATTCAACCATTAGCTTTTTGAACCTAACTGTTGGGTTTTTGTTAAGAGGATAGCAAATTATTTGTTTGCACCGACATTCCTGGCAGCTCCCTGTACAAAGCGTTTGGTAACAGCTAGAAACTATAACCACTGTCCATTTTTCTTGGTATTTGTTAAGAGAGAATAGAAGCTCTACATTCCTGGAAATGTCCCTCTGCACCATGGATATGTGATGGCCTCTTAAAGATTCTAACAATGTTCAGTCACAACTAGAAACCATGGTCATTGCCCATTCATTTTACGAGGACGATCCATCGATCAATTATTTTATGAGGATATTCAATCATGAGAGAAAGTATGTTAATGGCGATGGTAATGTTGATGTCAATGTCGTTGCATCTTTTTATCTTGTTTGGAGGAAGGGTAACCCTTTCCGTCAATTTTAATTATCTTAATCTCTTGACATTGACATTGTTGAGGCAAGCTTCTTCTTCAATCCATATTTTAAAGTCTTCTTTAGAATTATTGTTCTTCAATAGTGGGTTCAAGTTTTACACTAACCATTTTTTCTCACAACATTTTCTAAAAAATGATCAGTTTCCTTTATTTTTTGGGGACTTTCTTTGAATACCCAATTATTAGTCCTCTGGTCCTTTTCATTTCTTCTCTTTTGGGGACTCAGGTTTTTTTCACTTCTTTTCCCTAGATGGAAAATACTATGATCATCTCTATTAATGATTGGTCTTGATCACTTGACACAAGTCAAACTCTTCCACTAGGCTCTATTTGAATATCGCCACCAAGTATAATACAGTGACGAATACTTTCCACTTTCCACTTATTTTGATTTTCCCTTTGTATGAAGACCTTCATTACGAAGAACAATCCCATAGTTTCCTATGATAAATTTTCCCTTGTAAATTCTATTTTTGCTATCACTATAGACAACACCTGCTTAAACTTTTTAATTTTTTTAAATTATTATTCTCTCTGTATTTTAAATCACATCCAGTATTTGATGAAATTTTTTGACTCATCAAATTGATTAAATATTTATATCTGAATTCTCCAAACTAATTTTTCTCCCAACTACATGTTTATGTTTGCTCCCAACTACTTGTTTATGAATTCAATTTAGTTAGATTTTACTATTTAGATCTCTCTTAAATCTTCAAAGACTCATTTATGTCATTATTAAACCCACACTTTAAAATGTTGTCTATAAAATGTTGTCTAGAAAACCCTCATTTTGTCCCTCTAATTGTATTTCCTTTATAACTACAATTATTCAGGTTGACTAATGTAAGTGGCAAAAATAACATATGTGTGTAAGTAGCACAATGCTACTATCCATGGCCATGTTGATGTGGATGTAGTTGCATCTATGTTTTCTTTGCTATTATCCATATCCATGGCCATGGTGATGTGGATGTAGTTGCATATGTGTTTTCTTTGGAGTATAAATTAAAGGTAGGAATGTGTTTCCTTCAATTTTGAGTTTAAACTTTTTTTTAAGTGAATGCGATGTGAATGTAGTTACATATGTGTTTTCTTTGGAGTATAAATTAAAGGTAGGAATGTGTTTCCTTCAATTTTGAGTTTAAACTTTTTCTTAGGTGAATGCAAAAATCTTGTTAAAACTTTAAGATTCAATGTAATGGTTAAAACATTATTATTATTATTTTATAAATTTTATTAATCACATGTGATTGATACAATAATAGATACATTAAAATAACTTTTTACAATAATAGATACATTAAAATAATTTTTATACGTTATATTTGTGTCTATAAATAGAATTTTTTACATATTGTATTTATGTGTTTGATTTTAAGCATCAATTATTTAAACATATTGTTTTTTTCATTGATTTAAAAATGTCCAATAAAAATATATTTTTTTTTTTTTAATTTATCAATATAATATAATGTATTTGATAAGATTTTATTTTTATTTTTTTAAATTTGTCAATATAATATATAATAGTATTTGATTAGATTTAAATGAGTTATTTAAAAGATGTCCAATAAAAGTATATTTTATTATGTTAAATATTTGTATGTTGTAGTATTTGATTAGCTTTATATGAATTAATAAAATATTTTTTTGTTGTAGTATTTGATTAGCTTTATATGAATTAATAAAATATTTGTATGTTGTAGTATTTTAATGAATTTAGCATAATCATACTAACAAGTAGATTTGATCCATCTAAACCTAAAACATATCTATTATAGAACCATTTTCTATTTACCCTCCAATATATGAGAGATCATCTTTGTTCCATCTATGAATTCCAAAGGCCTTTGAGAGAAAGTATGAGACATTTATGTTGGGCAAGCCCATGTGGGTATTAATTTTGTGACAAGATTGACTCCTGTAGCGATTGATATCATGTCGGCATCATAAGCGATCGATAGACTTAGTTACTAGCATAATTGATTGTCATAGCTATCATTGTGTCTACTTACAAATGCTTAATCTCAAAGAATGTGGCAATGCAAAGTTTTATACATATTAATTTTTCTTAATTAGTTAATCTGTCAATCAATGGTTAGAAAAGTAATTTCTTAATCATATTAAGTAAATGTGAAAAAGTAAACAAGGTAACATAAGTATTCAGAAATGCAAGGAAGTTATGAGCATTAAATTTCATCCATTGATCCCCCGGATGGGGTGTTAGTGAAGACCACCTGGCGATTGAAGGAGGACGACTGACACCAACGGGGCACGGAGCCATGTGACGGGCTCGTGCCACCGTCCGCCACCCTCCTGCGACTTTAATAGGCTTCATTGTCAACGGGAAAGGGCATTAATGCCATCAGTCCATCCTACGCATTTTCTCATGGATCTGCTTCTGGTTTCTGTCCATTATCTATGTTGGTGGTTTGAAGAGCTCCCCCCTCCGTGGCCATGGCCGACTTAGGCTAGTGTTCTCTGGCCCCTGGTGGCTCCTTTTCACCCCCAGTCCCTCAGCTGCTGCTGCGGGCACCCTATGCCTAACCACAAGCCGCGCCTGAGAGGGAGGCCACGGCAGGGTTCTCCTTGGAGACCTCGTCGGCCTTCATCTCCTCCTCCCACTCCACCTCCCACTTTCTCCTCACATCACTTCCAGGCAGAGCCGATAGTGCACTTCAAAAGCCTAGCAATTATCCCTCGGTCGCTTTGCTCGTCCTCGCGTCTCCACCTAGCACCACCAATGGCTACACCGACCCATACACCTCTCTCGGCTCTTCCAAGAATCTTAGGAGACAAGCACCCTCCCTCCTCGCGTAAGCATGGTTACAATGGGCACCCATCTTCTGATACCGTCCACGGCGAGCAGATAAAAGACAATCTGTCCATCCTCTACGGCTTAGTCTTCGAACTTCGCCAGGGGGTGGAGGATTTGCAATTTCGACTGCAACTTACAAATGAGAAGGTGGCGCTCTTCCTCCAGCTCCTCTCCTCCATGTACGAGGCTGTCCTTTCAGATCCAGAAGGAGCGACTTCTAGGCAGGAACCAAGTGTCGATACCGCTGACATCGGAGAGGCCAAGCTGCGCGCGACTTCGAGGCAGGAACCTGATGCAACTACCAAAGGCGAGGATGTCACAATGCAGTGCACAGAAGAGACTGGGATGAAACGGGATGGGCGCGAGACTATGGCTGAGGAGGTGAATTATGCCAAACGACAGATGCAGGACATCGCAAAGAACAACCATGGAACTGAAACCAGTGCAAAAGTCGAGGTGCAATGGGCGGACGGGATGACGTATGTCGAGGAGGAACCCTGGACCGGGGATCTCCAAGCCACCTGGTCAGGTTACTTGTCAAGCGTCCAGGCTCTTACTGTTTTAGAGGTCGTGTTAACTGTTTTTCAGTTTCTGTTGATGTTTATGTTGTCTTGGACTTTACTTTTTATAAGGCTCTACTGCACTTATGCTGACTAATCTGCTGATTGGGCTGGTTTCCCCTCTGTTGGGGCAGTCCAATAAGCACCGCAGGACTATCACTGTACTTGGTATCTCCTTTTTGCCTCTGGAAGGTCTCTAATATATTATACTTCTTACTTACAAAAAAATAAAAATTCATCCATTGATTAGAGAGTACGACTAAGAATATACCAGCATCTTCAATTGTTAGCCATAAAATTAGAATTTTAGATTAAAAGTGATTAATTATACCCATTATCAATAGGTGTATGCCTTTCAGCGTAATAACATCAATAGATTCAACGATAAGGATAGTAAATTCAGCAGTAAACTTAGCCATAAAAGTAAACTTAGCCATAAAAGAGACAACAATGATAGCCATAAATTTAAGCAAACCAATTTTGAAATATTTCTGAAATTTAAGGAGGTAATTGGTCCGCGAAATAAGAACCGATTACCTCTCTGACACATCTCGAACTCTTCGCCCGGGCTTTGTTTGAAGAACCCAACTGAGTATAAGACACTCACAATTTCTTTAGCTAATTGTTCATTTCAATTGGCCCATGGTCTTCATGGACAAAAATATTCCCATAGTTTCTATTTCTGAATACTCTGTTCGTGAAAATTAAATACTCTGCCTTCTGTGTAAGGGTGTTTGCGAACTTTAATATTTTGTTGTTGTTGAGGATTTCTTAATAATAAATCTGCCATATATTTTTTATATATAACACTGCTTATGAATATATACGAATTGCATATATTTTTGAATATAACACTGCTTATGAATATATATGCATTGTGACACATAGGAGTTTTACTTTGGGTAATCTCGTGAAAGTCTTATTAGTCCCTGCCAAAGGCCAGGGACTAATAGCGATGAGTTCATCGTTGACTGGCTATTAGTTTAGGGTTGACTATAAATTTTTTATTTATTTCAAATCTGTAACATAGGAAATCAAAATACGTATTATTTTTAATAATAAAAAAAATTATTTTTCTAACATTTGATTGGCTAATATCTTTCACCTGTTATTGCTGCCTTCACGTCATTCAATGTATAAACAATTACTCCTCCTGCAATAAATTCCTTATATCACTGACAATTCATTAAATCGGATAAGCAGATATTTAAAGTCTTTATGACATAATTGAACGGTTTTGGCGTCCGTGCTGAAGTCACAAGCCTTGCGGAGCAAGCAATTGGATTTTGGAAATTTGGCGAAAATATAGGTGAGTACATTTAAACCCTCCTCAGCTTTTGACTCGCTGAACGAGACATATAACGGCAACCATCCCGGCACCTGGCCTACTGTTTAAATAAA
>SNQJ01S0281425.1:0-11184 GCA_010110895.2 Picea sitchensis
GAAAAATAGGGAGGGTTGACCTCTCTAATTTGATGTTGAATTTTGGAAAAGTGGACAAATTGGTTTTTAGTGATCTTGTATAAATAAAGGTCACTTTTGTTTCATTTGAACATAACACTCACTTGAGAATTACATAACATTGGATGAAATTTTCGCCCTATTCGTGCATGTTGATCTCTCTCTCTCTCTTCGTGCATTGTGGATGATCTTTCTTTCCTTTTAGTGAAGAAAAGCTAGGCACTATCTCTTGGATGCTTTATTCTAGGTATGTTGGTGGAATATTCTTGATAAGGAAGGGTTTCTTCATGCTTTTCTTGGAATTGGTAAGGAATTTCTGCATTAATTTTGCTGTTTTATTCTTGTTTCAAGCTAAATTTGTCTAAACCCTTTGAGGAGTATAAGGGCATACACACTCCATCAAGATCTACAAAGAGTAAAAGGGCTTACACCCTTGTAGATTTACCTTGCTAGGTTTTTTTTTCTTTAGGGAATAAAAGGGATTACACCCATAGAGAACTAACAAAACCTATCTCTTACACAAGAGACCCCAATAACCCAATTGATAAGGCACTAATCTACTTGCATTGGAGATATAATATTGTTGCATTTGTATACGTGAAATACTGAGATATTGCAATTGTCTAAGTTGGATTTGATTCTACATGCTATAAGCCTTTGTGTGCCTTAGGGGCGCCTTGATTGGCCTAGTAATTCTCTTTGTTGTAACAAATTAATGCTACAACCATTAGGACTGTTGCAAAATCATCTTTCCTTCATCTATTTCTCACTATTCTACCACTAAAATTCACTTGCAAGTTGTTATCATTAAACTACTTGTTATTGGCTATCTTTAGGGTGGATTGTTTGTTGATTTTGGTGGCTAGAAGTTGTCGCTGTAACACTTGTTTGCTACAGCCATTAGGATGTTATAAAAACTTGTTGATAACATCATATAACAACCCCCTAATCACCACCAAAGTCTTGGTTTAGTCATTGAAAGTTTGACTAGTCATTGTTGACTTTATTTCTGATATCTTGTATAATATTTTGGATGGTTAAATTTGCAGCTATTAACATCATTCATTGTTGATCTATATATTTATATATTGTTGCAATTTGAGACTGCAAGGATTCTTTCTTGATTCCCCTTGATTAAAGGCTTGGTTTATCATCGTTTGTCTTATTCTAGGCAGGGATAACATTGTTTTGCATGTATCTAACACTTGGAAACCATTCACCTTCTTACAAGACTCATTATCAAGCATTTCTTCATCTCCAAACTTGACCTATAAGGGTCCTCATTCGTCATCATCTCACTTTCCATCTCAATCCCCCTAGGGTCACCGAGTTTCCCCCTTTGTGGTGATTTTATCATCACTAAAGAAAGGGGAGTGTATATCTAAGGTGACAATGGGTAGGTACTCCCGTAGTTGTCTCACCTTTGTGGTTTGGGTTGGGCTTTTCCCAAGCTACAATCCATGAGATAACATGTGGTTTATTTGCTAATTTTAGTGGTTATAACTTGTTGTTGTAGAAAAAAAATTCTACAACCATTGGGATGTCATAAATCCTTGTTGATAACACTCTTTAACATCCCTCCTTTGCTATCAAAGTATTGGCCTACACATTGGAACATCGTGTACTAGTTGTAAGCTTTATTTTCCAATATCATATACTTGATTTTGATGGTTTAATTTGCAATTGTTATAAATTTGATATTGGTGATATATAATTGTTACTGTTGCAATTTTGGGACAACAAGCATAACTTGTTGTTTCCCTCTTGTTCCAGGGCTCATTTTCATCATATATTGTTACATCGGTTTTCGTTGTCTGACATCTGTTTTGTAGGTATTCTTCATTTGGAAATTGTTCCCTTGACCAATACTCATCCTCTGTTAAATCCATAGAATATTTCATTGTGACTTATAGGTGTGTTCCATTCTTCTCCTTAACCTCTCCTTGCAATACCCCTAGGGTCACCCAAGAATCCTCCCTTGTGTTGGACTTGTCCTTCACTAAAACGAGGGGGATATCTATTGAGGTGATAGTGATAGGTGTCCCCTATTGTGTCTCACACTCTTTGCTTGGGTTGGGATTTTCCCAAATTACAAATTGTGTGATAACAATATGCAAGTTCCAAGGAACTATAAAATGTCTCTAACCTTGATCTCAGATAAGGTGTTGAAGTCAATGGGACACAATTATTGGAAGGAGGGCCTTAAGGAGTCCCCTATCATCTAACATGAATATCAACCAAAAATATTTGAAGAACTTAAAAAAAAAAAACTTGAACCATCAAAAATATGCATATTTTATTGGGAACCTTACCAGCTAGGAACCTGGTTTTCCAGTAAGGCTTCGGCCCAGCTGCGCAAAAAATATGGTTTTTACAACTGGGCATTATTTTTCTCTTTATATTTATATATTTACACACACACACACACACACACACATAGTAGATTTGGAGGTTCCCAACAAAAGGCAAAGCACTAGTGGATATGTATGGGGAAACAAAACATGAGTAATTGCTAGATGACTAGTACTAAAGACGATGGAAATACATGAGATATATTTGATTTTAGGCATGAACTTGCCAAATCAAACAACACACAAGATGGGTCCAATGTAGTGAATGGAGTCAAAAAAACATATTGTCAAATTACCATTGGGGATTGGTTAGAGAGAACCCAAGATTATGTGCAATGTCATTCTACAAATATTGGTCATGCCAAAGAAGGATGGATTATTGACGCAAAACCCCTACCTCGGCAGGGTCTGTTGACCTACCGGTCTATGGATCTTCGAACTCCTTTGAGCCGAAATGGCTCCTTGGTCCCCGTTGGAACCTTCAACACATAAAAAACCACAGGTACTTTTACGAACTCTGCCCGTGTGAACAAGCACTAGGCGCAAACTCTCCTCACATGACCACCGACAGTGACCATATGCCTAATCAAAAAGGCGCTTCGCACTTCGCGACCTCAGGTATTCTGTTGTGAGTCACCCTGACTATCTCAAGGTACGAACTCTCGACTTCTCTTACCTCATATCAACGGTCTGAGACTCACGTGGTTCAATGGTCCATATCCTCTTTTCACGAATCAGAACTTCGCGGTTCGTGAATTTGGAAGTTGACTTCCTTATCCCTTCTGGCTCCCGATTCCCGATTTCTCCTTCCTCCGAAAGGAATCAATGGTTCGATCTTCCATTAGATCGACAACTCACTATCCCTCCTGAGCTTTTGAGTATTGAATGACTCTCGACCCTTATTCTCCTCTCATATTTACTGGATCCAACGGCCCACAGATATCAATGCTTTGCCCTCCAGGAATTTCTACCGTCCGTCCAGGCTATCAATGGCTCTTGGACAAATAACTCGATGTCAACCCTCTTGAACTTGTTTCCATGAGGTGACTTCGACCCTCGTCCTTCCTTCAAACTCTTCCAAGCCTCTATCCTTCCTGAGATTGAATGCCTTCTACAAACTCAAGGATTCTAAGGAATCCTGCACGCACTCCTTGCGGCCTTCACGATAACCTCTAGTTATCTGAAACTCCAACTCTGCACAGCATTCGCGACAAAAGTTATCCAACCACTCACTTGTGTTGGAAAAGTCTAAAGACTCTCCTCGGCCTGCGCACACCTTGCACGGATCTGTGCTATACTTGCACTTTTGCTAGTATAAGTTCAACGATATCTCTCCTGAGATTTCTGGGATAAAGCTCAGAAACATGTCAAGGCACTCCTTGCAGATTTTCACTGCACTCCTTGCAGGAATTCTCAGGAAGAGAAACAAATGAAACTTATACTCTTCTCACGGACTTCATACATTCAACATGAAATCACATACACACACAACATTGAAACAAATGCATAACAGAGAATATAAGCAAGTTGTAAACATACCATTCAATTGATACACACAACAACCATAGTACACCATGAAATTGGATCAAAGCCTTCTTATATTAATTCAAGTTCTTATGTACATGGTCTTAATAACAACAACTATCTCTTCATACAACTTCTACAATCTTTGTTCTTCTCTACTCTCCTATGCTCTCTTGCTCTACAACCTTCTTACAATGAGAATGATAATACAATACATCCGAGGGAGTCTTCTTGATTTTTCCCTCCTACTGTTCTAAGCTATCTTATCGAATTAAAGACTACCATCCACTTTTCATTTATTACAATAAATGTCCACAACCGAGAGATGAGAGCAATGCTCAAGATTTGTATTACAATCCTCAAAACGTTAAAATCAAATACATCCTTCCAACTATTACATTAATGTGTTTTATTTTGAATTTCAAAATGTCTTCAAAATGCGCACTGGTGTATATCCAGTTGTCCTCCACTTGCGCTTTGTTGGTGATGCTCCTGCATCATACTCCTCTGGCTGAAAAATCCATGGGCTCCTATCCATGAGCTCCTGTATCGTCTGTTCATGTCTCTGGATATCTGCTTCACTTTCTGAACTGGCATCCTCAATCGGGTGTCCCTTCCACTTTACCAAATATTCAAGATATGTCTTCCTCCGGGTGTTCTTTCCAACTCTCTGATCAATGATATTTTCCATCTACGACTTTTCGGCTACAGGCATCTGTTTGACCCACTGAACTTCCCTTTGATTCTCTGCTCCTCTCGCTTCATTTTCTCTGTAAGGATACATATCTGATATGTTGAATATGGGTGATATGCCCACATCATCTGGCAATTCTATCTCATAAGCATTTGCCTCAAATTTCTGTAAAATCTTACATGGCCCTATCTTTTTCATCTTTAGCTTATTATATGTTCCCCTTGGGAACCTTTCTTTTCTGAGGTGTGCCAAAACTAAATCTCCCACTTCAAATTGAAGTTCTCTTCTGTGTTGATTTGCTCTGCGCTTGTATTTCTGGCTAGAACTTTGCAATCGCTTTTTGATTTTATTGTGGAGCTCCTGCATCTCTACTGCAAAATCTTCTACTCCAACACTCTTGAAATCACTCTGCTCTAAGTCTCTCAATTTATATACTCCTCTTGGTTGTATTTTGTACATTATCTGGAATGGGCTCTGTCCTGTGCTCCTATTAGGTGAGTCATTATATGCAAATTCCGCTTGTGGCAGAATCTGATCCCACTGACTATGGTGTTCAGTTACTAAACTCCTCAATAAGTCCCCCAAACTTCGATTTACTACCTTAGTCTGTCCATCCGTCTGAGGATGATATGCTGAGCTAAAAGATAAATTCATCCGCAACTTCTTCCATAGTGTCCTATAGAAATGACCAACAAATTTGGTATCTCTGTCTGAAACAATACTCTTAGGTAACCCATGAAGTTGAACAGTTTCTTTGAAACACATATTTGCAATGTGTGTTGCATCGCTAGTTTTCTGACATGGAATGAAATGTGCCATTTTGGAAAATCTATCGACTACCATGAATATGGAATCACAACCTCTATGTGTCCTCGACAACCGCAACAAAAAATCCATGCTTATTGCATCCCACGACCTCTCTAGTATTGGCAATGGTTGATATAATCCTGTATTTTGTCTCTTCCCTTTTGCGTGTTGGCAGATTCTACATCTGTTGACAAATTTCCGCACATATGTCCTCATTCCTGGCCAATAATACAAACTGTTCAGTTGCCCAAATGTTTTATCATGGCTTAAATGTCCAGCCAATCCCCCACTATGTTTTTCCTTCAAAAGGTTTTCTCTCATAGAACTCTTCGGGATACACAATTGATTTCCTTTGAATAACAATCCATCCTGAATTAAATATTCAATCCATTGACTTCTATCTCTCAGAACAAGATTCTCACATGCTTCGTAAGCATCCTTGAAATCTGGATCATCTATGTACATTTCCTTAAGGCTATCAAAACCTAAGGTCTTCACTTGAAACTCCTGTAGAATCAAACATTTCCTGCTCAATGCATCAACAAACTTGTTAGCATTTCCATAAATGTGCTTTATAACAAAAGTAAAGTTCTACATGAACTCAACCCATTTTGCATGTTTCTGGTTCAGTTTCTCCTGTCTGGTTACAAACTGTAAGGCCTGATTGTTGCTATACAAAACAAACTCTTTTGGAACCAGGTAGTGCCTCCATTTCTTCAACGCCTGTATGACTGTATAAAACTCCTTATCATAACTGGAGTAATTTATTTTGTCCTCATTCAGTTTCTCACTGAAGTATGCAATTGATATATTGTCTTGACTTAAAACTGCTCCAATCGCAAATCCACTTGCGTCACATCTCACTTGAAATGTTTTACTAAAATATGGCAGAACCAAAACTAGTTGTTCAATTATCTTCTCCTTCAAATACTTGAAACTTTTCTCTGCTTCCTCTGTCCAATGAAAAGATTTATGCCTTTTCTTGACTGTGTCCATCATCGGCGCACAAATGCCACTAAAATTTCTGATGAACTTCCTCTAAAAATTGGTTAGTCCATGGAAGCTTCTGACTTCAAAGATATTCCTTGGAGACGACCATTCTTTGATTGCTTTTACCTTTTCTGGATCCATCTTCAGTTCATTCGAAGAGATCACAAAACTGAAATAAACAAGCTCTGTCTTCATGAAAGATGACTTCTTCAGATTTATCAACAACTTCTCTCGCTGCAACCTCCTCATCACTGAAGCTAAATGCCTCAAATTCTCTTCCTTAGTCAGTGTATCATCAAGATATACAATTACAAACTTACCAATGAAATCTTTCAAGACTTCGTTCATCAATCTCATCAAAGTACTTGGCGCATTCGTCAAGCCAAATGGCATGAAAATCCATTCATTTGTCTTGAATGTTGTCTTCCATTCATCACCTTCTCTCACTCTAATCTGGTGATACCCACTTTTCAAATCAATTTTTGAAAAAAACTTTTCTCCACTCAAGTAATCCATCAAGTCATCCATCCTGGGTAAAGGAAATCTATACCTAATGGTGATTTTATTTATAGCCCTCGAGTCTGTACACATTCTCCATCCACCATTATTCTTCGTACTTAACACTATAGGTACAATGCATGGACTCAAGTTTTCTCTAATCAACCCTTTGTCCATCAAATCCTGGACTTGCTTTTTGACTTCTTCATTCTCCTGCGGTGTCAATCTGTATGCTGCTTTGTTTGGTAAACTCGCTCCTAGTATAAGGTCAATGTGATGGTTTATACTTCTGATGGGCGGCAACGAACAAGGCAAATCGTCCACCACTATATCAACAAAATTCTCCAGTAGTTCCTGAATTTCCTCATGTAGATGACCTATCGAGGTACTGGTCAAGATGACTCTAGGTTTTCTAACCACAACAAACTGCATTTCTTGATCTTTCTTGACTTCGTCAAGAAGTTCCTTCCCACTCATGAGAAGTATAGTATTGCTTGCTTCTGCCTTCGCCTTCTTGTCTTCAATTGGCAGCAACATATGCGTCCTACCATTCTTCTCCAAGGTGTAAGTATTATTTCTTCCGTCATGAATAATATTTCTGTCATATTGCCAAGGCCTCCCCAACAAAAGATGACAAACATCCATGGGAATAACATCACATAAAATCTCATCTCTATATCCCCCTATTTTGAATTCAACTAAACACTGTTTAGTGATTGTTACCTGATGTCCTTTTTGCAACCATGAAACTTTATATGGACTTAGATGTGCAACCGTCTCCAACTCCATCTTTTCCACCATCTTCGTGGATACTAAATTATCTGTGCTTCCACTGTCAACTATCACCTTGCATACCCTGTCTTTGGTCTTGCAAGCAGTCCTAAACAAATTGTTCCTTTGGACTGGATTCTCCATTTCTTTCTCTAGCTTCAAGAGAATTTTCCTCATCCTTAAGGATCTTCCACCTTCTGCATATTCTGCCTCAACATTTCACCTTTGCACTTCTGAAATGTGAGCTTTGCCTCCTCCATCTCTTTTTCTATCGAGACATTCCCAAGACTTGTGTCCTATCTTTCCACAGACAAAACACTTTACTTCACCTCCTCTGCCTCTTCCTCGAGGAAAAGTGTTCCTATCAGCATATTGTCTTCCTTGTGAAATTCCTCCCCTTTCTGGGTGGTTATGAGGCTTATTTTCTTCATCCTTGGGATTTTGTACTCTGTCCTGGGCAATTGCTTTTCCTCTGCTCTGACTTCTACCTCTGCCCCTTTGACCTTGCTTTCAGGCCAATTTCTCTTCATCCTTCAGAGCAACCTGATAAGCATCTTCCACATTTCTGATGGTCACCATGCTCATCTTGTCCTGAATCTCATATCTAAGGCCATTCATATATCTGGTGACCTTTTCTGATGTTTAACCTGTAAAACTCTGATGTTTAACCTGTAAAACTCCTCTGTATATTCCTTCACTGTCATCCCTTTCTACTTGAAATTCTGCATTCTTTGAAACAAATTGATTTGATAATCTCTGGGTATGAATTTGGCTTTCATCTTAGCTACCATTATGTCCCAACTTTTAATTCTGTGTTTACCTTTGCAACACCTATCAGCTTGCAGTTCATCCCACCACAGTTATGCATGTCCTTTCAGTCTAGTGACAACGTGACTTACTTTCTTATCTTCTTCGACATCTTCATCGTCGAAGTATTTATCTAGAGCTCTAAACCAATCTAGCAGCTCCTCAATGTCCAAGTTGCCTTCATACATCGAGATGTCCAATTTTGCTCTGGCGCCCATTCTTGCAGCAACTTTTAGCAAACGTTCCTCTGCAGCATCTTCAACTACAACTTCTTCGTTCTCCCTTTCAACCTCACCAATATCTCTAGTATCAGGTGTTCATCTCTGTGTTGTTTCCATAACATCTATTCGAGCACAAAGTTCTTTCATTTCCCTTTCCGTGGATGGATCGGGTAAAGCTATTTCTGGACGTCTTCTTAATGGCATTGTTTCAGATTCCACCACCAGAATTCAAATCACAACTGTCCTCTGTCTTCTCTCTATAGAAAACAATAGTTGCTAGCTCATGATACCACCTAACACAGAACCCCTACCTCGGTAGGGTCTGTTGACCTCCCAGTCTATGGATCTTTGAACTCCTCTGAGCTGAAATGGCTCCTTGGTCCCCGTTGGAACCTTCAACACATAAAAAACCACAAGTCCTTCTACGAACTCTGCCTACGTGAACGAGCACCAGGTGCAAGCTCTCCTCACTGACCATCAACTATGACCATAGGCCCAACCAAAAAGGTGCTTCGCACTTCGCGACCTCGAGTATTCTGTTGTGAGTCACCCCGAATCTCTCGAGGTCCGAACTCCCGACTTCGCTTACCTCAAATCAACGATCCGAGACTCCCGTGATTCAACGGTCCAAATCCTCTTTTCGCGAATTGGAACTTTGCGGTTCACGACTTTGGAAGTTGACTTCCTTCTCCCTTCTGGCTCCTGATTCCCGATTTCTCCTTCCCCCGAAAGGAATCAACGGTTCAATCTTCCCTTAGATCAACGACTCACTATCCCTCATGAGATTTCTAGTATTGAATGACTCTCGACCCTTATCCTTCTCGCAGATTTACTGGATCCAAAGGCCCACGGATATCGATGCTTCTCCCTCCAGGAATTTCTACTGTCTGTCCAGGCTCTCAATGGCTCTTGGCCAAATAACTCGACGTCAAACCTCCTAAACTTGTTTCCATGAGGTGGCTTTGACCCTCGTCCTTCCTTTGAACTCTTCCAAGCCTCTATCCTTCCTGAGCTTGAATTCCTTCTACAAACTCAAGGATTCTAAGGAATCCTGCATGTACTCCTTGCGGCCTTCATGATAACATCTAGTTATCTGAAACTCCAACTCTATGCACTCTTCATGACAGAGGTTCTCCAACCACTCACTTGGGTTGGAAAATTCTAAAGACTCTTCTCAGCCTGCGCACACCTTACATGACTTTGTGCTATACTTGAACTTTTGCTGGTATAAGTTCAACGATATCTCTTCTGAGATTTCTGGGCTAAACCTCATAAACATGTCAACGCACTCCTTGCGAACTTTCACTGCACTCCTTGCAGGAATTCTCAGGAAGAGAAACAATTGAAACTTATACTCTTCTCACAGACTTCACACATTCAACATGAAATCACACACACACACAACATTGAAACAAATGCATAACAAAGAATATAAGCAAGTTGTAAACATACCATTCAATCGATACACACAGCAACCATAGCACACCATGAAATTGGATCAAAGCCTTCTTATATTAATTCAAGTGCTTATGTACATGGTATCAATAACAACAACTATTTGTTCATACAAATTCTACAATATATGTTCTTCTCTACTCTTCTATGCTATCTTGCTCTACAACCTTCTTACAATGAGAATGATAATACAATACATCCGAGGGAGTCTTCTTGAGTTTTCCCTCCTACTATTCTAAGCTATCTTATCGAATTAAAGACTATCATCTACTTTTCATTTATTACAATAAATGTCCACCACCGACAGATGGGAGCAACGCTCAGGATCTGTATTACAATCCCCAAAACATTAAAAGCAAATACATCCTTACAACTATTACATTGATGTGTTTTCTTTTAAATTTCAAAATGTGCGCTGGTGTATATCCAACTGTCCTCCACTCACTCTTTGTTGGCGATGCTCCTGCATCAATTATGGAGGATATTCACTGACTATAAAGTGATAAATAAGATCACAAACTAATATAAGTTCTTGTTGTAAAGAATGAATAATTTCTTGGACAATTTGAGTGGTGTAAAATATTTTTCAAAGATTGACATGAAGAGTATATATCCTAGATTCAAATAAAAGAGGAAGACAAGTGGAACACTCCATTCAAGACTAAGGGAAAACTATATGAGTTTCCATTTGGGTTGAGGAATGCACCCAATACCTTCACAAATATGATGATAAAAGTTCTAAGATTGTATATTGGTAAGTTTGTGGTTGTTTATCTAAATGATATTATGAGTTACAATAGGACAAGAGAGGATCACCTACAACATATAAGGATTGTGATTTAAAGTGTTAAGGAAGGGGGATTTATGCATAAACTTGAAGAAATGTGATTTCTTCAAGGATAAATACGTATACTTGGGCTTCATTATGTTTAGAGGAAGGTTGCACATGGATCCATAAAAGGTGAAGGCAACTTTTCACCGGTCCATTATGCATAATGCCACCAAGGTAAGGTGTTTTCATGCATTGCAAATTTTCATAGGAACTTCA
>SNQJ01S0281429.1:0-10983 GCA_010110895.2 Picea sitchensis
AGTTTGACCTTTACTTTTAAGCTACCTGACCTAGACTACAAACTGAGCGATAACAAGGCCAATTGGCCTTATGGACATTTTAATAAAATTCTATGTTATTCTTTTCTCTCCCCCCCTCCCTCTTCTTCTCCAATGCTCGCACACATGCATGCACACACCCTAACTAAAAGGTCTGGGGAACCAACTTGCTTTGGGTCAACTGGGCTCAGATGGAGCGTGTAATCCCTTATGTTATAACACTTCATTTGGTGACAATCCCCTAGTCCATCATCCAGGCCGAGTTCAAGGCACGTCCTCTATGCCTGGAGGCCATTTATAAACTAGTCCCCTTCCTTCCTAGGGTCTAGACTCTTGTTGATTCGGCCTCAAGGAGGGCTTGATACCCTATCTTGCTCTTTGCTCCTCAAATTCCCTTGCCTCTATTAGCCCATTTTGATGGGCTTGATGCTTTTTTCAAAGGTCTCCACATTACTTCAATTGGTGGGCATCTCTCCTAACCACCTTCCCCTTTTAAGTATTCTCTAGATGTGTTGAGCCACCTCTTGCGGTCTAAGCATGCCCTAAATAGGCTATCCAAGAGAACATCTATAGACAGCATATTAGGGCATGTGGACTTCACCTCCAGAGGACCTCGGCCCTAAGATGGCCTTCTACCAAACCACCTCCTACAACTGCAAGATGGCCTCATTATTCAACCCACATATACATGCAGGCATTGGATACATGCCCTTAGGATCCCTCTTGGCCAATTTTGAGGGGTGTTTTAAAACTTAGTCCGAGTTGACTCGGCTGAGTTGATAAGTGACCAATTCAACTCGGTCGTTGACTCGACTAGGTGGGCCGATTTGGTACCGAACCGACCCTACTCGACCAAGTCATTCCTTGGACCCCACCACNGAGGGGTGTTTTAAAACTTAGTCCGAGTTGACTCGGCTGAGTTGATAAGTGACCAATTCAACTCGGTCGTTGACTCGACTAGGTGGGCCGATTTGGTACCGAACCGACCCTACTCGACCAAGTCATTCCTTGGACCCCACCACCGTGGTCTATAGCTGATTAAGTCAATTTAAAAAAAAAAATCCTAAAACCTAATTTTAAGCATCCTAAACCCTAAAAAGAACTTCTAAAAAGAGCCCCCCCTCTATTTTCTTCACACCTCTCTCATTGAGCATTTGTGAGCATTTGGAGCTTTAGAGCAGCATTGAAGTGCAGTGATCTGTACCAGCCAAGAATACAGTATGTTAAAAGATAAATATGTCCCTATGTTTTCCTCTCATTAAAGTGTCGATCTGAAATCGATCTTTAAAGTTTTGTATTTTCAGCCTTCTACTAGTTTGAAGTATGAACTTTGAATATTAAGAATTTAAGATGGGGTTTTCTTCTTGCAATGTTGCATATTTGAATTTGCAGATTGGAATTTTACCATGGTTGTCGCCCCTAGAGTCAAAGACCCTACATGGATCCATGTTGATCTTGTTGATGAGGAGATTTATCGCAAATATTGCAAGAAATGCATAAAGGCAGGGGGCGGTTCGTAGGTTGAAAGAACACTTGGCTGGTATAAGAGACCAAGTTGCTCCATGCATGGCCCCATTAAAGGAGATTGAATAGATTAGATTGGAATTGCAAAATCAGCTTGCAAAACTTGAAAAAGACAAGGCTAGGCAAAAGGAGATTGTTGTAACATGTTTTTTAGACTCTAAAGCCTAGAGGCCATTTAGACCCTCATTGATTATGTATTTTGTTGCTGATATGTATTACACTCGGTGCCATTTTGAAACTTTTAGATATATTCACCTTTACATGGTATATGCATGAGCAGACTCTGCATATTTTGTCTCTAATGGTTTGGAATCTTTAAAATATTTTTTTTTTATTAAATTCAAACATTTTGTGTATTTTTTAGTAAACTGAGTCATTGAAATCAGATATGTCCGAGTCAATCCAAGTCCGAGTCAGAGTTGACCCTCGACCAATTTCGAGTCTGAGTCTGAGTTTTAAAACATTGATTTAGAGTGGGTTCCATCAGCTCCAAGTCAAAACAGATCATTATCTTCCTCATCTCAACAAGATCTATCAACTTTACCACCTACAAGAGATTAAGCCGGAGGATCGTCTCATCCTCATATGCCTCGTTTACTACTAGGAGAGATTCTACTACCCTTACCAAATTCGAATGCATCCATCTACATTCTTTCAAATTAGAGGTATCTAGCTCCTTTTATGAGGGAAGTTCTTAATTATAGATCGTTGATCACTTCCTTCTTCCTTGTTATCCAAGCTACTCTAGGATAGAAACAACAGCCAAAGATTCAAACTTCATTAGCTATAATATCAGTGAGGGCCCAACCCTCTTCCTGACCACACACACACACTCCAATGGAGCATCCTTCTTCCGAGAGACTTTTGAGGAGCTTCAGTCCCAGATCCCAGGTCAAGTGACACGGTACCAAATTATCAATAGACAATGTAGCTCTAGGAGATCCTAGGACTGGAGACAGAGAAAAACTCCCTCTGTTTGGAGTACTAGTCCCCATGCTTTGCTGAGCAAATAGTCATTGATTCAGATTTTCTTCCCACCCTTGGCCTTGAGTGGTAAGAGTCGTAGGGCCTTCACGCTAGTGCACACCCCAAGATCTTGCCTAGAATTACGCAGCAGACCACCCTCAGTCCCAATTATTCTCTAGACGACCTTATCAAAGAGTGCATCAATCCCTTTATAATGATTGAGAACTTGGAGGAGGAGACTTCCCTCCCTTCTCTTCCGACCTTGGCATCCAACTCCAATTAAACCTCGCATGCTTTTTCTGTTGATGTTCTCACTATTGCACTCATTTCCTTTCACATTAGATCTTTATATCTTTACTTATTATTGTTAGCTTAGATCTAGGAGCTGCTATGACACTCCCACTTTGTATTACATTGGTGGTAATCCTTAGTCTCATTGACCTACTTTTGCGGTCATTTGTTGGGCATACATAAAATTATCTTATCTTATCTATCTTACCTAACAGAATTTCATAATCAAAAACCACCAAAAGCTTCTCACTTATAACCAATCGAGGCCCATCCTGAAAAAGACATCATTTGTTACTTGATAAATGCATATTTTATAAACCTTTCCAACAATGTAACTTCTGATTGAAGTTGATTAGCTCGCTCCTTTGCACGCTCCTCAGGCATCAACTGCCCTAATTTTCTTTCACTTTCTTGGATGCGACCCCTGAGTTCCTTATCCTGCAAGGAATGGCACACAATGGAATCAACAGTAAGATCAAACTAGAAAATTCTTCAATATTTAAGTATTTATTGAACATTCTATCCCCTAAAAAAAGTTGCAATATTGTTTCATGCAGTGCATCTTCATTGCAAGAAGAAATTACTTCAAAAGAAAAGTGGTTCATAAGGATCTAATAGGAAAATAGAATTACTCGTTATAATCGGGACACCCACCCGTTCTTCTGCACAACGTCGATATAAAGCAATCTCATCTTGACAAAATGGTTCGATGTCATGTACCTGCAAACCTGAAATGGGTATGTTTGACTTCATGATACCATGCATATGCCCACTAGATAACAACAAAGCATCTAAATTCCAAGAAATTTGCTAAGGATAGTTAAACTTACAAAGGAAAAGTTTCTTCAAAATACCATCACAAAGCTCAACACCTTCAAGTACATGAGATGCAATATCAGGGGGAATAAGAGGTGATGGGGGTCCCAACATAAGGTCATCACCAACCAAGATAGTTTCTTCCATTGGTCCATCATCATCTACTCCAGAATCAAGATGGTAAACAATATCTTTAACATTTGTGAAGACACACATTAACAATAAATTGTGTGCTCTGAAGTAATCCACTAATAAAATTTTACACATTTGAACATTATGGATGAGCTATCATCTTGTGTTTAAACTTTAGAATCTAGATCAAGATATTATTGAAAAGGCACATAAATTTATAACGTCAAGATAGTGAGAAGATTCATACCAATCATGGTTTCTCTGAAATTTACAAAAATTAATACTTCTTTTTAGGGTGCTTCTTAGCTATATCAAACTTGCAAATCTTTTGTTATGTACACAGGTCGAGTTCTTTGAAACCTGCAATCGATGGGGAATATTCCCAAAGTCAGTAATCTTCAATTAAACAATCAAAATATTTGAAATAAAACTAAAACCAGTTCCTATTTTAAATAAATGCCTATTTCTCGACAAAAGTCCATACCAATTATTAAATGCTGCCACACAAGTGGGGACCTCTGGTCTGATGTTTTGGATTGACTGCAACTATTTAGCAAAAAATTGTTCCAATCAGGATTTGTGAACTGCTATATAGCTGTTAGCCATAAGTGATTAAAAATTGGGCACCCTATAGATGAACTCCCAGGCTGATTCCCTAGCTGGACAGCAATGTGCTTGATGGAATGCTTGGCATAAATCTAGATATTATGGTTGGGCACCAAATGACAAAAAATCTCTGAGATGAGCGTGATAAAATGCCTTCCGTTGTGATGAAGCTTAATTCTTGTAGAAGAAAATGATAAACAGAGCCTTGCAGCTGTAAAATACAAACCCATCACCCAAGAAACAAAAAGGAGCAAAGCCAAAAGGAAGAACTGAAGACTCGACAACCCTATATTTTTTGAATAAAAAAATCAGTCAGGTTTTGAATAGGTGCTTCTACTAGTCATTTTCCTTTGTAATGAGTCAAACTTGGCATTGTAAAATCTTTTGAAAATCAAAGCATGTCATAGTAAGTTTACCAATGAGGTATCAAGTTATCTGATCCATGTGCAAGGGCCGAATGATTTTAAGAATCAGGCTTGAGTCATCTTGACATCAGATCTACAAGATAAAAATGTACTAACATATACTTCATAATAATATTATTTCTTTTACTTACCAAAAAAAATAAAAAGGTGTAAAGCATCAACAAACTTTAGGAATTAAGAAGAAAAGCATAGTGAAAAGGTGACACTATTAAATCTATTTAGCATTTATCAATAATTAATGAATAGACTCGCTAAGAAAATGCATAGTTGTGAGTATATATTTTCATGTACAAGACTACAAGAGAGTGGCTTTTTTTTCTAAAAATGCTTCTAATTTTCTATTCAAATGACAATATGTACATATAGCATTTTACAAAAAGGAGGTGGTAGTTAACACTACTACCATAGAGTCATAAAGAGGCATTTAAACAACCCCCTTGAAAAGCTAGAATAACAAAAATCCAAGGTGGAGAATAAAAACAAAATCCCCACCCATATCAATCAAAACCATTAGTCATTCACTCAGGGCCATACATAAGATACATAGTACAAAAATAGTGTGTACCCTAATTGGCGTGCCAAAAGTATGCACAAAACGAAAAAATAAGGCGCACACAAGGCCACAAGCAACTACAGGTGTAGGATCAAAGTAGTCATCATCCCTGGGTTTTGAGGGCCAGTGAGTCAATTGAAGTGGCTAGCTCTTCAATAACCATGGGCCCAATTGCCCCCTCAAGGGTAACTACTTCCAGGGACACATCTCAAGGGATGTTGTGTTGTTGATTACATGATCTATCTTGCTCATATTCTCCAGACTCGGACTGTTCTTTCCTTTTCCCTTCAGACATGTGATTGTGCTAGCTCAGCCATGGTATATCCGCTCTCTGTAAAGAAACACTAAACCAAACAAGAGAGAGAAGACCAAATTAACCAGAAAGTAGTCAACGGCAAACACACAGTACACAAAGATTTACCCTGGAAACCCTTAACCAGACTAGCGATGCTTGAGCAACTCCCGCTCTTTTGTTGTCTTATTCATTTAGTGAATAAAGAGTTACATGACTAACCTTGGTCCACACCTAAGACACAATTCATCATTCTACTCTCTTGTTTTACCACAAGGACAACCCTACAGCCAATTCGACTTACATCTTCATGACCAATGCGCTCTTACAAGGCACAATTATAGCATTCTCTCTGAAACCGAGAGTTTACAACAACATCAGATAGTATTACATAATACACTATTTATAGACATCTACATGTAAAACCCTAATCCGTGGCACCCAAAATGGTTACAGATCCATGAAGATGATTTGTTGCGATCCCATGAATCTCGAGATTCTGTTGCAGGTTTCAACCACTAGTCGAACACCAGTTGACTACGAATCAGTCGACTACCACTCAAATACCAATGGACCATCCGGTCGATCTCTAGTTAGTTAACCTTTCGATCTTCAGTCGGATACCAGTTGACTATCCAGTAGACCTTTAGTCGAGACGTCTTGTCAACCACCTGTCAACCATCTGTTGACCATCGACTTGACTTACCCATCAATCAATCAATCCCCCACTGGATCATCCTCGACTAGCAAGCCGGTTGACTAAATTTCCACTGCAAAGAATATAATGTTCCCAACATTCTCCCACTTGTCTTCTTTGTAGAAACAGGAGAACCTGAACTTTTGTTCACTGACCCAGGGCAACAATGCCCAATGCCCATTGCCTCTCTACACCAAGAGAACTTCACTGCACTCACAGACTCGGTCAAATAATTTGCTATGTTTTCCAAAGTGTCTACCTTCTCTAGCAACCCTTTTTTGCTTTCCACCATATATCTCACGAAATGGTATTGCACATCAATATGCTTTGTCCTGGAATGGTAAGCTAGGTTCTTTTCCAAGAAAATTACACTTCGATTGTCACAATTTATCCTCGTGGCTTGTTGTTCAAACCCAATCCCTAAACACAATCTATGCAACCATACTATTTCTTTGCTTGCATGGGTGGTTGCCATGTATTCATCTTTTGTTGTTGACAAGGCTACTACGGCCTATCTCTTACTCATCCAACTGATTGCTCCACTCAACATTCTAAACACATATCCGTTGGTAGACCTTCTTCGATCAAGATCTCCAACCCAATCGGTGTCGAAAAAACTATGTACATTCACTTCCTTGTCAATTTCAAGTTTCCCTTAGTAACAGATTGCATACTCTATTGTGCCGCACAAGTACCTGAAAACTCTCTTAACAGCAATCTAGTGATCTTCCCTAGGTGTCGACATGTACTTGCTCAATACTCCCACTGCATGGACAATATCTAGTTGAGTGCATACCATTACATACATTAGACTACCAACAGCACCAGCATAGGGAACATGTGCCATGTCCTTTATTTCTTCCTATGTCTTTGGACATTGTTCAGCAGTTAAAAAGAATAGGTACCTTGACCAGTTTACACTCCTACATCTTACAATGTATTAGGACTATTTCAATGTACTTCCTCTGATTTAACCAAAGTTTTCTAACTGTCCGATCTCTCTTAATCTCCATTCCCGGAATGAAGTTAGCAACACCGAGATCCTTCATGTCAAATTTAGAGGATAGTTGCATCTTCACCTCCTTTATAGCATCCATATTATTTCCAACCAACAATATGTCATCGACATACAATGCTAGAGACACTAGTACTCTAATTGAGGTTAATTTTCAATAGGAGAGAAAATCTCATCGAAGTCAACTCCCTCAACTTGGGAATATCCTTTCGCTATGAGTCGAGCTTTGAAATTCTTGACTTCACCAGTTGCATTCAACTTGTTGAAGTTTTTACTTATACAGCTAGCAGTTACGGTTCTTCTTTATTATTATAATCATTTAGCACATTAGCTGCATAAATAAGATCACTAAAAGAGAAGCAATCACAGAAACAAATAGAGACACACAAATTATCCTGGGAAACCCTCATGGGGGAGAAAACCCAGCAAAAATTTCCTCAATATAGATAGACCAAAGACCGAACAAAAGGTCCTCCTCTACTCCTTCACTAGGAAGAGTAGTGCACCACTTGACCAAGAAATACCAAGAGATAGACCAAAAACCCTACTTGACGTCACCCCCAGTTGCAGCAGCTTCTCCTCCAAGACTTGCGCATTGTAGAGCTAGGTTGGTGAGTGTGTCCAAATGAGGCTCTAACCTCTCTTATAAATAGTGGTCTGCCCACCTATAATTAGGTCTGGGCCGACCTGTCACTTTACCCTCTTAATTTACAATTAACTGTCAAGGCACAATAGGGCAGACTTTTACTAAGGCACAATAGGGCCTAATTAAATATAATATAATAATATTATTCAACTCTCTCTCAGGTAGAATATTCTTCAAAGTTACAATATTTCAACACTCCCCCTTAACAAGAAGGGTATTCTACTAACAACATTAATAACAACTGACTGGACTCAATACATCATCAAGAGGAGGGGACATCGTCATTAGCATCGGGAACATTGTCAGTCATATCTATAGGTCATCGGAAGTTTTTCTTATCATCAACATCGGTTGAAACTAAACATCATCATCATCTGCGGCGCGGAGCTGGAGTAACACCATTGTCATCAATAGCATGAAGCTGGAACATCAACATCAACATCATGAAGTTGGAACATCAACATCAACAGCACGAAGCTAGAACAACAACATCAATGGAAACAACAGCATGGAGCTGGAGTAACATCATCATCATCAGCAGCAGCATGAAGCTGGAACATCAACATCAATGGCAACAATAGCATGGAGCGGGAGTAACATCATCATCATCATCAGCATGAAGCTGGAACATCAACATCAATGGCAACAACAACATGGAGTTGGAGTAACATCATCATCATTGGTAGTATGAAGCTGAAACATCAACATCAATGGCAACAGAATGAGGCAAGGACATCAACAACAACATCTGTGGGATCTGCCCAGGAATCATAAGATTCCCTAGGATATAAAATCCTAACTGAGCTACCACGTGGTACTCTGACAGACTGTCCTTATCGGACCTTCGAGATCTGCCCAGGAATCATAAGATTCCCTAGGATATAAAATCCTAATTAAGCTACCACTACTGACCACAACTAGCATATACATGCATAAGTACTTTGACAGACTGTCATTGCCAGACCTTCGGGATCTGTCCAGGGATGATCAGTCCCCTAGGATATAAAATCCTACTTGAGCTACCCGTTGTTGGTCAGGATACCATAGTATCATCAGCATCACTCCCCCTTTCGAGGGAGGTCCTTTTAGACTACACCAAGCTTGTCTCAAAAGTACTCAAACTTCACACGAGACATAGGCTTAGTCAACATATCTACAACCTGCTCATTTGTGCCAACATATTGGAGCTTTACAACTCCCTTCTGCACCATGTCACGAATGTAGTGATACTGGATCTCTATGTGCTTCGGCTTATCATGGAACATTGGGTTCTCTGTCATCTTTATACAACTTTGGTTATCACATAGAATCATGGTAGCTTCCATCTCCAGATCGAACAGACTTGTCAACAACTTCTGAAGCCATATGGCTTCACAACTGGCAGAACATGTTGTAATGTACTCTGCATCTATCATACTGAGAGAAATACTGGATTGCTTCTTGCTTTGCCATGAAGTCATGGCTGACCCCAAACTGAAACAGTATCCTGAAGTGCTCTTTCTCTCTTAAGCACTTACAGCCCAATCTGAATCAATATAACCATACAGTTTGAAGTCGTGGTCTCCAATATAACAGAGACCACAATCCAACATACCCTTAAGGTACCTCATCACATGCTTTGCAACTACAAGGTGAACACATCTCGGCTCCACCAGATACTGACTCAAGGTGTTCACAGCAAAGCATATATCTGGCCTGGTATTTGTCAGATACATCAACGAACTGATAATCTGTCTGTATAAAGTAGCATCAACTAACTCTAACGAAGTATCAACCAGGAGCTTCAAATTCGTCTCCATGGGTGTGGCCATGGATTTACATTACAACATGTCAAACTTCTTCAGTATTTCAACTGCATACTTCCCTTGGTTAAGGAAGATCTCTTCTGGGCTCTGCCATACTTCAGGACCTTTTCTATGATGAGCTTTTCTTCATCTATCAAGAATAAATCATCCACATATAGCAGCAATATAACTGATCCATCATTCTCAATGTTGAAGTAAAGGTTGGGATCAGCTTTACTCTTGGTAAAGCCCAAGCTCATCAGAAAACTATCAATCCTGCCATACCAAGCTCTTGGAGCTTGCTTCAACTTGCTCAATTGCAACTTAATCTGCACAATCATGTGCTAGCTCTATGTGCTTACTGTTGACCGCCTCTTCAACTAGGGGGTCAACTCCATGTACCATGAAGATATGCATCAACAGATGCAACCATGTCAAAGACTTATTGGTTCTACAGGGCATTCTTTTTTGCTCCAGCATAGTTTTGTAAGCGGGATTACCGCATCCCTGTGCGGGTTTATAATGTAATAGGTCTACATGGATCATGTTAGGTCAGTTGCCTTAGGGTTTCATCATTAGGAGAGTTCCTTTCGCTGAGTGTTTTTTATCCTCAGGAGGTTAATGTGGCCTAACCAGCCTGGTTAATCTCCCTTGAGTTTTTCACTCCCACCCAATAAATCCTCCAAAGTGGTGAAAGGCGTTCTAGTGAAGTCATTCCTAGATAGCTAGTGTTTAGGAATGATGTAAATGACCATGTAAGACAGCACACGAAATTTCGCGGAATTCCGTCAAGTATAGCTAGGTTTTTTTTAAGGTTCTGAATTAATTAATTCTAGGTATTTAATATAAAACTTAGGTCCCGGGATTTCTGATAGGGGTATTTGTACTCAAAAGAAAGTTAATGAGACCTCCTACACCCGTGGACCAAGTTTCAACTCAGTTGGACAAGTTTTGCTAGGTTGTTTGTCCACTTAGGAGTTTTTTTTCGGAAAATGGCGGTTTTAATTGCCAAACCCAGAACATGGGAAAATATAAATTTTGTAATCATGGACCAAATTAAGTGAAGTAAAAGTGAAAATAATGTTGAGAAGGCGCCACCTAAACTACCCACACCTTTCCTAACCCTTTACCTACCCCTTACCCACCTTTTAATTTATTTCCAACTTAAAACCTACGTAACCCATTTGGGTAATACGTCCCCCCTCCCACGTATTAATT
>SNQJ01S0281432.1:0-11184 GCA_010110895.2 Picea sitchensis
CCTTTCGGGAAATTTGGATGGGATCCGACTGTCACCATCTTCCTTCTTCTCTGTAAACTTCTGTTGCACGTGTTTTCTTAAATGCGCATGTTTACTTCAATGTTGTTCCTCCTGTGCTTTTACGTCCAAATCCCCAAATTCTGAATATCATGCCATTTCTGTTGTTGCCATCAAAGACAACAATCATCAACACTGCCATTTCTGTTGTTGTTCAATATTTGCCAACACTGATAATAGATAATTTTGCCGCTTGGTTCCTTCAGTGCCATCTTTGATAGATAATCTGCTTCTATATTATACTCTCTGTAGACATGGTTAAAGCTGATATCCTGAAAATCGTTTATTAATACTTTTATCCTGTCCTTCCATCCTTCCAAAGAGCTCGAATGGAAAAAAAAAATTGTTGTTTAACCAATCGATAATGACTCTTGAGTCCCCCAGGATTTGGATTCACTGGATTGAAAGATGGATGGCCAATCTGAGTGACACCCATACGCCCATTAATTATGCTTTGTTATTTGTACCAGTGACACAATTTAATAACCATTTGTATACCAACAAGTTTGGGGGTCTTTATAATACCTCATGTTCCACAATTTTGACCATCCACTTGCGCCGCATAGTCGAACCAGGTAGTAATCATATCCTTTCTTGATTAGATCAATATAGAGTGATTGAGGGGCGTAAAAATATCCTTTTGTTCATAACTTAAGGGGCCAAGAACCTTTGGAATAACGAACTGAATAGATGGGTTTCATTCTTCAAAAATCACTCGATTTCTTTCGATCCAAGTATACCAGCATGTATGTGTTGTGGTAGCAGCCAACCACACTCCTCGGAGCATGACCGCTCTCCTCAGGACCTTCTTTCTCCTCGGCCCGAAGAACTCTTCCATTCTTCTTATTCCCTATCGGGAATCTTCCTACCCACAAACTCTCTTCGTCGCGTGATCCCCTTCCTTAACTTCTCGGAGGATCGGAACTCGCTACTCACGACACCAAGTTTTTGGTTCTACAATCTCTGATATCTGAGGCACCGAAACCCCGTTGAGCACGTGTGACTTGACCCGTCCACACCCGTTACTTCTCTCGGGACTTCCGCACTATCGTGACTTCGCCGCTCGTGACTCCCAGCACTTGGTTCTCCAACTCCCGAGTCCCGAAGTACTGAGACGCCGATATTCTCCTGTCACAATTTCGCTACCTCGCGCCCTCGTGACTTGAACCTCCCAATATTTGGGATTTCAACTTACGAGCCTCGAGCTCGCGAGATTCCCCGATCTCGACCACCTCTCTTCCACTCACTCTTGTGGTCCCACGTGGCTTACGTCACCGTCGGGATATCGCACCTCGGGAATTCACGACTCCCATTATCAACTCTTCGACACTTTTCTCATGAGACCCCGATAAGCGATCTCGTGAATAATACAACGGCCCTAGTCGACTTGTACCAATGCTCTGCTCCTCCTAAGCTTCAAAACCTTCAGACGTTCGCACCGAAAATCCCCTTGCGCCTCCGCCAGATCCAATGGTCCACAGAACTCTGCGAAATCTCCCCGAAGGATTTCGATCGTTCGTTCTTCCTCGTACAATTTCATGAAAAGGAAGAAATGTCTCTCCACGAGACTCGTTGTCTGCTCGCCAACCTGCGCTACTTCTCCACACCTTCAATGACAACTTCCCCTGCGCTTATGCTTCCTCGAGTTCGAAGGCCTACTCCTCCTAAGCTTCCTTGCGATTCTCAATTACCAAGAAGGACCTTTGCACGCACTCCTTGTGGCAAATCTTCAACCTTGTCTTAAGTGTTGAAGTCTTTCGACCCTGCGCACTCCTGCAGCAACAGTCTTCAATACTTTGCTCAGAATCACAACTCTGAGACTTCGCTTGGCCTGTGCACTCCTTGCATGGCACTGTGCCTATCTGCACCCTTGAAAAAATGAGAACAAAAGTTATTTCTAAGTGAACCCTTCTGTCAACGTACTCCTTGCGGACAATTCGACTGCACTCCTTGCAGGAATATTCTGGCTCACTTAGAGAAACAATTGAAACTCATTCACTCACCCTCTCAGACTTCAATTCAACCATGAAATTACATACACAGCATGTAAAAGAAAATGTATGACAGGAAGCAAATATTCATAAGCATAAACAACATCAACACATAGAATAGACACATAACCATGGATTTGAATCAAGCTTTCTTCTATTAATTCAATATCTGTACATGGATGTTCTCTACACAGTTCTCTGCATGCTCTTCTACTCTCCTGCTTCAATATTCAGAATAATGTTACAATGTACAAAGGAGGGTGTCTATATTCGTTTTCCCTCTTGGACTCTAAAGCTATCAAATCTACAATTAAATTCCTATCTACCGGCATTAACTAAAATAAATGTCGTCTACCTACTTAAGGACGAGAGCTATCCGCTCAAGGTCCATTACAATGTACAAAGTGCGCCTTCATAAATGGCTCAATTAAGATATGCGCAACAATCCCAAAGTGTTTTCAAAATTTTGGGGTTGGCTTTCCAGTTGTCTTCCGCTCCACGCTGGTTCGCTTGATATGTTGGTGATGCTCCTGCATCATACTCCTCGGCTTGAAAACTTTCATGGGCTCCTGTCCATGAGCTCCTGCATGGTCTTTCCATGCTTCTGTATCTTAGCTTCAGTCTCCCAGCTGGAATCCTCTACTGGGTGATTCTTCCATTTGACCAGATACTCATAGTATTCTTTCCTTCTGGTCTTCTTACCTACTCGTTTGTCCAGTATGCACTCCATCTGTGGCTTTTCTGCTATTGGCAATTTCCTCGTCCATTTGATTACTGGCTGCTCAGCTCTAGTCTCTGCTTCTCCAGCCCTGTATGGGTATAAATCTGCAATATTGAATATCAGAGATATTCCGATGCCATCTGGCAACTCAATCTCTTAAGCATTCTCTCCGAATTTCTTCAGGACCCTGCATGGCCCAATTTTATTCATCTTTAACTTATTGTATGTTCCCCTTGGGAACCTTTCCTTTCTCAAGTGTGCCAAAACCAGATCACCAACTTCGAACTGAAGTTGTCTCCGATGCTAATCTGCTCTGCGCTTGTATTCCTGATTTGAATCTATCAGTCGCTGCTTCACCTTGCTATGAATTTCCTTCATCGCCTCAACGAATTCCTCTGCACTAGCACTGCTAGTCCCAGTCTGTTCTGAATCCCTCAGTTCAGAAACTCGCCTCGGATGCATCCCATATAAAACCTGAAATGGACTCTTCCCTGTACTCCTATTCACAGAATCATTGTATGCAAACTCGGCCTGTGGCAATACATTGTCTCAACTACTATGGTGCTCCGTCACCAAGCTCCTTAGCAAGTCCCCCAGACTTCTGTTCACCACCTCTGTTTTCCCATCCATCTGTGGATGATAAGCTGAACTAAACGCCAAGTCAGTTCCTATCTTCTTCCATAGCTTCCTCTAGAAATTCCCTATGAACTTTGTGTCCCTGTCCGAAACTATGCTTTTCAGCAATCCATGAAGTCAAATGACCTCCTTGAAAAACAAATTTGCGATGTGAGTCGCATCACTGGTCTTCTGACACAGAATGAAATGTGCCATCTTTGAAAACCTGTCCACCACCACAAAGATGGAATCAACACCTCTCTGTGTTCTCGGCAAACCCAATACAAAATCCATGCTAATTGCCTCCCATGGCCTCTCTGGTATGGGCAATGGCTGATAAAAACCCGCATTCTGCTTTCTCCCCTTTGAATGTTGGAAAATTCTGCATCTGTCAACAAATCGCTTGACCTATGACCGCATGCCTGGACAAAAGTACGCTTCGCTCAATTTCGCGAACATTTTGTCGTGACCAAAATGTCCTGCCAATCCACCACTGTGTTTCTCTTTCACCAAGTTCTCCCTCATGGAGAAAATTGGAATACACAGTTGATTGCCTCTGAACAACAATCCCTCCTAGATCATGTAGTCTACCCACGGGCTTCGATCTCTGAGAACTGGATTCTCAGCTACTTCATACGCTTCCCCGAAATCTGCATCTCTTGTGTACATGTCCTTGAGATTTTCAAAACCCAATGTCTTGACTCTGAATTCCCATTTTGCATGTTTCTGATTCAACTTCTCTTGTTGAATCACAAACTACAATGCATGATTATCACTGTACAATACAAATTCTTTCGGGATCAAGTAATGCCTCCACTTCTTCAACGCCTGTATGATAGCATAAAATTCCTTATCATACGTGGAGTATTTCAGCTTTGCTTCATCCAGCTTCTCACTGAAATAGGAAACTGGTCTGTCCTCCTGGCTTAAGACCGCTCCTATGGCATATCTGCTTGCATCACACTTCACCTGAAATGTCTTCTGGAAATCTGGTAACACCAACACCGACTATTCCATTATCTTCCGCTTCAATAGATTGAAGCTCTTCTTAGCCTCTGTTGTCCAATGAAAAGACTTATGTTGCTTTTTCACTGTTTCCATCATTGTTGCGCTAATTCCACTGAAATTCCTGATGAACTTTTGGTAGAAACTAGCCAAACCATGGAAACTTCTCACCTCAAAAATATTTCTCGGTGATGGCCAATTTTTGATTACCTCCACATTGTCCGGATCCATCTTCAACTCATTCGCTGAAATAACAAAACCCAAGTAAATGAGTTATGTCTTCATAAATGAGCACTTTTTCATATTAATCAACAGCTTCTCCTACTGTAGTTTTCTCATCACAATGGCCAAATGCTTCAGATGTTCAGCCTCCGATTTACTGTAAATCAGTATGTCATCTAGATACACAATGACGAACTTCCCAATGAATTCCCTCAGGACTTCATTCATCAGCCTCATGAATGTACTTGGTGCATTTTTCAAACCAAACGGCATGACTAGCCATTCATACAAACCTTCGTTTGTCTTGAATGTTGTTTTCCATTCATCGCCTTCCCTCATGCGAATCTGGTGATATCCGCTTTTCAAATCTATCTTTGAAAAAAATCTTGCCCCACTTAGGCAATCCATCAGATCATCCATTCTCGGCAGTGGAAACATGTACCTGATGGTTATCTTGTTGATCGCTCTTGAATTAGTGCACATCCTCCAACCTTCATCTTTCTTCAGATTGAGCACTGTTGGAACAACACACGGACTCAAGCTTTCCCTGACCAATCCTTTGTCCAATAACTCCTGGACCTGCTTCTTGACCTCCTCATTTTCCTACGGCATTAACCTGTACGCGGCTTTGTTCGGCAAGCTAGCTCCTGGTATGAGATCAATATGGTGACTCACACTTCTCACCGGTGGCAACGAATGAGGTAATTCGTCCACGATGATATCAGTAAACTCTCCCAGCAGTTCCTGAATCTCATCTGGTAAATCATCCACTCTTGTGCTAGTCAGAACAATCCTCGGCTTTCTGACCACAAAGAATTGTGGATCTTCCTTCTTCTCCATCTCTGTAAGAAGTTCCTTCCCACTCATGAGAAGTATTGTGTTGCTCACTTACGGTTTCACCTCCTTATCTTTTATCGAAAGAAACCTGTGTGTCCTCCCATCCTTCTCTAAAGTATATGTGTTCATCCTTCCATCATGAACCACATTTTTGTCATTTTGCCATGGTCTGCCCAACAATAAATGGCATACATCCATGGGAATGACATCACATAAGACCTTATCGTTATATCCTCCTATCTTAAATTCCACTAAACATTGTTTAGTGACACTCACCTGATGTCCCTTCTGTAGCCACGATACTTTGTATGGACTCGGGTGATCAGTAGTCTCCAGCTCCAGTTTTTCCACCATCTCGGTCGAAAAGAGATTATCTGTGCTACCACTGTCAACAATAACCTTGCATACCCAGTCCTTGGTCTTGAAAGCTGTCTTGAACAGTTTGGTTCTTTGAACTGAACTCTCCACCTCCTTCGCAGGTGTCAAAAGGACTTTGTGCACTGTCAGTGACCTTCCTGCTTCTGTGTCTTCATTCTCAACATCACGCCTCTACGCTTCAGTGATGTGAGCTTCTCCANTCTACCTCTGGTATGAGGAAAAGTGTTTGCATCAGCATAATCCCCTTTTTTCTCTGTATGCTACCCTCTCTGTTCAACATACTGCTGTCCTCGCTGTGAGGTTCCACCTCTCTCAATCTTACCCTGAGGTTTTTTCCATTCCTCCTTGGGTTTTTGATATTTCTCCTGGGCAACCGCCTTGCCTCTGGGATGACTTCTGCCTCGCCCTCGCTAACCTTGCTTTTGGCTCAGCTTCTCCTCGGCTTTCAGAGCCATCTGATAAGCATCCTCCACCGTCCTGATGGTAACCATGCTTAATTCATCCTGAATGTCGTATCTCAGACCATTCAGATATCTGGCAACCTTCTCATCATCGCTCTCCCGATGACCTTCTCTAATGTTCATTCGATAGAATTCTTCGGTGTATTCTTTCACTGTCATCAGTTTTTGTCTCAGGTTCTGCATCCTCCTGAACAGAGTAATTTGATAGTGCCTTGGGATGAACTTCGCCTTCATCTTCGCGATCATTTGATCCCAGCTTTTGATCTTTTTCTTGCCTTTGCAGCATTTGTCAGCTTGTAGCTCGTCCCACCACAATGCTGCATGTCCTTTCAAGCGTGTGACAACATGTCTGACTTTCTTATCCTCTTCGATATATTCATAATCGAAGTAGGTGTCAAGAGCTCTAATCCAGTCCAGTAGCTCTTCTGCATCCAGATTTCCCTCATAGACTGAAATGTCCATCTTCGCCTTCGCACCCATCCTGGCGATAGCTTTAATCAGTCGTTCATTCGCTGCATCCTCAGCTGCAACTTATTCGTGTTGTTCAACTTCAATTTCACCTTCGGAGTCGCTCAGATCTCCAGCACTGGCTGTGCATATCTGTGCTGCTTCCATATCTTCTAGTCTGGCTCGAAGATCTCGCATTTGCCTCTCCATTTCTGGATTTCCTACCGGCCTACCTCTTCTTCTCACCTCCCTATCTTTGGGGTCGGGTGATTGTCTCTCCATTTTGGGCGGCATGGTGAATTTTCTCTCTCTCTACTATAGAAAACAAAGAGTATTCCCGCTCTGATACCACCCTGGTAGCAGCCGACCACACTCCTCAGAGCACGACCGCTCTCCTCAGGACCTTCTTTCTCCTCGGCCCGAAGAACTCTTCCGTTCTTCTTATTCCCTATCAGGAATCTTCCTACCCACAGACTCTCTTCGTCGCGCGATCCCCTTCCTTAACTTCTCGGAGGATTGGAACTCGCTACTCGTGACACCAAGCTTTTGGTTCTACAATCTCCGATATCCGAGGCACAAAAACCCCGTTGAGCACGTGTGACTTGACCTGTCCACACCCTTTACTTCTCTCGGGACTTCCGCACTATCGCGACTTCGCCACTCATGACTCCCAGCACTTGGCTCTCCAACTCCCGAGTCCCGAAGTACCGAGACACCGATATTCTCTTGTCGCGATTTCGCTACCTCGCGCCCTTGCGACTTGAACCTCCCAATATTTGGGCTTTCAACTTACGAGCCCTGAGCTCGCGAGATTCCCCGATCTAGGCCACCTATCTTCCACTCACTCTTGTGGTCCCACAGGGCTTACGTCACTATTGGGATATTGCACCTCGTGACTTCGCGACCCCCGTTGTCAACTCTTCGACAATTTTCTCATGAGACCTCGATAGGAGATCTCGCGAATAATACAACGGCCCTAGCCGACTCGTACCAAGGCTCTGCTCCTCCTGAGCTTAAAACCTTTAGATGTTCGAGCCAAAAATCCCCTTGCGCCTCCGCCAGATCCAACGGTCCACGGAAATCCGCGAAATCTCCCCGAACGATTTCGATCGTCCGTTCTTCCTCGTACAATTTCATGAAAAGGAAGAAATGTCTCTCCATGAGACTCGTTGTCTACTCGCCAACCTGCACTACTTCTCCATACCTTCGACGACAACTTCCCCTACGCTTATCCTTCCTTGAGTTCGAAGGCCTACTCCTCCTGAGCTTCCTTGCGATTCTCAATTACCAAGAAGGACCTTTGCACGCACTCCTTACAGAAAATATTCAACCTTGTCTTAAGTGTTGAAGTCTTTCAACCCTGCGCAGTCCTGCAGCAGCAGTCTTCAATACTTTGCTCAGAATCACAACTCTGAGACTTCGCTTGGCCTGCGCACTCCTTGCACGGCACTGTGCCTATCTGCACCCTCGAAGAAATGAGAACAAAAGCTATCTCTAAGTGAACCCTTCTGTCAACGCACTCCTTGCAGACAATTCGACTGCACTCCTTGCAGGAATCTTCTGGCTCACTCAGAGAAACAATTGAAACTCATTCACTCACCCTCTCGTACTTCAATTCAACCATGAAATCACATACACAGCATGTAAAAGCAAATGTATGACAGGAAGCAAATATTCATAAGCATAAACAACATCAACACAGAGAATAGACACAACCATGGATTTCAATCAATCTTTCTTCTATTAATTCAATATCTGTACATGGATGTTCTCTACATAGTTCTCTGCATGCTCTTCTGCTCTCCTGCTTCAATATTTAGAATAATGTTACAATGTACAAAGGAGGGTGTCTATATTCGTTTTCCCTCTTGGACTCTAAAGCTATCAAATCTACAATTAAATTCCTATCTACCGGCATTAACTAAAATAAATGTCATCTATCTACTTAAGGACGAGAGTTATCTACTCAAGGTCCATTACAATGTACAAAGTGCGCCTTCATAAATGGCCCAATTAAGATATGCGCAACAATCCCAAAGTGTTTTCAAAATTTTGGGGCTGGCTTTCCAGTTGTCTTTCACTCCACACTGGCTCACTTGATATGTTGGTGATGCTCCTGCATCACGTTGCAACCAATAATGGGACCTTTTTTTCATTTACCCAAGATTGCATACAATCAGAAAAAGTTATCCCTTTCCAGCATAACTTAAATTTCAGAATTGCTGCCAGATGTTCCCAAACAAATTTTATGAAATTACAGTGGATAAAAATATGGTCTGTGTTTTCATTTTCACATTTGCATAAATAGCATCGAGAAGGACCTTCCCATCCTCTCACCTTTAAATTTTCCCACGTCAGGATTTTGTTTTCAACAACTAACCAAAGAAAACACTTTATTTTGATTTGAAGATTCCATTTCCAATATGTCTTCTGCCAACCTTTGATTTTTTGTAATCCCTGAGTAGACAACATGGCCAAATATAAGTTCTTTACTATAATAATACTAGAATTGTCACCTCCGATCCATATTAGATCATATTCTCTATCTTGGATGAGAGCTCCAGAGTCGATAAGAGTTTTTCGGAATAGATTCCATTCCTTCCCCAATTCTTCATTTAAGTTTAAATCCTCACTTGAAAGTCACACAGAGTTTGACCGGTTCTCCACTGTAGATATAACCTGACGAAGCAAATAGATATTTCGCTCTTTTAAAGCATCTATAAGTGAAGGAGAGAGGATAGCTAAATTACCCATACCCAGGATGTGATCTCTGTTGATCTCGATGAGCTGACTTCTTCCCAGAGACCAACTTAGCCATTGAGTTATGCACTGAATAGTCTTCATTAGTCCCCTCCAGAATCAAGATGCCGATAAATAGATGAAGGAAGGAGACCTGAACCTGTTTTTGATCGTCAAATGAGGTAAGTATTTATCCACAATAACATTATGCCATATACCTTCATTCTTAAGGACTCGCCATAGAGTATGAGCCACCAATGCTTTATTGAAATCAATTAAATTCCTTAAACCCCAGCCGCCATAACACTTCGGTAAAGTTAGACGTTCCCACTTGCATAGATGAAAGGACTTTGAGTCAGAATTACTTTTCCATAGGAATTTGAACATGATTTTTCTCAGGTTATTTAATACAGTAATTGGAATAATCTCAAGTGACATCCAGTAAACAGGCTGGGATTCTAATTTTTTTTTAAGAGAGTAAGTCAACCTCACAGAGTCAACCACCTGTAACACCAATTTCCAATCTTTCTTTCAAATTTCTGAAGCATCCAATTCCAATATTCAATTCGTTGAAAACCTATTTTCAAATGGTACCCAAGATATTTGAAACCAACAGAGAGGTCAGTGAAACAAAAAGGTAGAAAACCCTTGAAAGGATCCAACTCTTGATGTGTAAGTCCTTGATGGAGTACCGTCGTTTTTGTAAATTTACCACTAAGCTGGATGCTAAACAAAAAAGTTTGACAATCTTATCTATTTCCCACCATTCATTTATTGTAGCATTTGTCATGATAACAACATCATCTACAAAAATAATATGAAGGATTCTTAAAGTCCTGGATACTTTTATACTTGTTAGCAGCCCTTTTTGTTGTCCCTCTTTTAATAAAAGGCTTAGTCCCTCCATGACCAAAATAAATAAAAGTGGTGATAATGGGCATCCTTAGTGAAGTCCTCTTCCACTTAAAAAAAAATCAGTAGCTTCTCCATTTAATAAGACTTCAAAGGTCGATGAACTGATGGAACTCATAATCCACTTTGGCATATCATTCCCCAGCTTGATTTGAATCAATATCATTCTTAATAGGTCCCAACTAATGCAATCATAAGCCTTTTGTAAATCCAATTTTAGTAGCAGTGATTTTAAACTCTTTTTTTTTTTATGTTGTGTAAACATTCATGTACAGTGCCAATCGCATCTTGAATGTGGCGACCTTTCAGAAACCCCATCTGCTCCATGGAAAGTGACTCCAAAAAAAAAGGTTTCAGCTTGTTTGCTATAATCTTTGTGATTATTTTATAGCAAATATTACAGAATGATATTTGCCTATAATCACCAAAAGTCTGAGGTTTATTAATTTTTGGTATTAATGCCAAGAAAGTGGAATTTAGTTCGCGTGCAATTAATCCTTTTGTTCTTGTTTCTTCCACCATCTCTAGGAGATCACCACCTACTAAGTCAAAGAAATGGGAGAAAAACTCGACCATCCACCCATCGGGCCCCGGGCTCTTATCTTTCAGTCAGAATAACGTTTTTTCTTCTTCCTCTATAATGAATTTGTTGAAAAGATTAACTACTCTTACCTGATCTGCTAACTGAGACTATTCCTCAGTTATTTACATATTAACATTATTGGAATAGATATACAAAATGTTAATAATATCCTAAACTTTATAATTAAAATAAGTAGAAGTTTACTTTTATCCTTTA
>SNQJ01S0281433.1:0-11184 GCA_010110895.2 Picea sitchensis
ACGAAGGAAGACCGGGATTGGACAGAGTGGTTGATATACATGGCTTTGTGGATGCAGACTGGGCTGGAGATTTGGATCGTAGGAGATCTACACGCAGGTATGTGTTTAACCTGTTTGGAGGAGCAATACGTTGGATGAGCAAAAGACAGGGTGTAGTGGCACTTTCAACTACAGAATCTAAATACATGGCAACCACTCATGCAAGTAAGGAAGCAGTATGGTTACAAATATTGTGTTCAGGTATTGGGTTGGTACAAGAAGCTGTAAGGATAGAGTGTGACAGTCAGAGTGCAATTTTCTTGCCGAAGAACCCTGCTTATCATTCAAAGACAAAGCACGTTGATGTTCAATATCACTTTGTGAGAGACATGATTGAAGAAAATAAAGTATCACTGATGAAGGTGGACACTTTGAATAATGTTGCAGATTCATTAACAAAATCTTTGAGCACTGAGAAGTTCTCTTGGTGTAGAGGATCCATGGGCATTGTTGACTATGTAACCCTGTAACCCCCTGTGTGCAAAGAAAACAACAAGTGGGAGAATGTTGGGTATGTGTTATATTATTTACACGAGTAGTAGTGTCTGAGTATCTGCACCGAGTGTGCAGGGGGGTTAGAGTGGGGTGTAGGGGCAGCGCCCCCGAAATTGTTTTTCACACCGGAACGACATATTTCTGGGACCACATGATATTTAGGTGGCTTATTTCGGCACATGGTTTTTTGCCGATGGTTTTCTATTTTTGATTAAGGAATTAGGGTTTTGGACTAATCTAGGTTATTGGGTTAGGGTTTTGGATGCCACTGGCTCCTATATGTATATTGTATTGTAAACAATGTAACACAATGTATGAATATAATATATGCTGGTTTTTCCCGGTTTGGGTTTCCAGGTGAAAAATCTCTGCGTAATGTTTGTATTTTCCATTGTATCTTTTATGTTCTTTTATGAATATCAATTTGCAGTAGATATTGTACAAGGTTAGAATTTACAAGTATATCATGTACCTGAAGAAATTCATGATTATTTTTTATCACGATAGATCAACAATGTTCCTATGACAAAATATCAGGAGGGTTAGAAAATGCAGAGATCAAGCTCATAAGAGATGACATGTTGAAACTCAGTAGGGATGGCACAATAAAACACATAACAATTCAAAACTGTTGATCTACTTCAATCTCCACAACCGTTGAATCACTTTTGAAGTGGAAAAATAGGATAAGAGAGGTAAATAGGCTGTGAGTTCGAATATACGAATACCCGTCAGACGTCAGATCATCCAATGTAAATCACAATCATCATATCGTCTGAAGAAGATCTCAAGTGTCAGATTGTCCAAATCAAATATGGCTCATCAGATCAAAGTCCAGACAGGAGGAGTGCGTAGAGGAGGAGATTATACCTCAGTCGTTGGATTGGAGCATGAGGGACCAAAAACCGTTAGATCCAGTGGAGTTGCAAGGAGGTTAAGCCCAGGAGTCATTCAACACTCCAAGGTCGTGAAATGATCCTAGCCATTGGATCCAAAGGACACGTGGTGAGAAATTGGCATTTCACTGACTCGCAAACTGGAGAACTCAAAGGAAAGTGTTGTGGGAACTCACGACATGCGAGGTCACAAAATGATTTGAGTCGTTGGATCCAGAGGACACGAGGCGAGAGATCAACATTTCACTGACTCAAAAATCAAGAAATTCAAAGACAAAGTTGCAAGAACTCGCGAGGTATGAGGTCGTGACATTATCACACCCATTGGATCATAGAGGGATGTGGACCATTGATCTAGAGTATTCTGGATATCGGGAGTTGGAAGATTCAGTGTTGTCTCACGCTCAAACATCCGACACGCGAAGTCGCGATTTGATCAGAGCCATCGATCAAAGGGAGAATGAGGATCGTTGATTCGAGAAGGACATGAGGCATACCACGTCAGCAAGGACACGTGGCGAAATCAGAAAATGACAAATGTCAAGTTGATTCAACATTTTAGGTAGGTGCATATCATGAATATGAGTGACACGTGGAAACTACTCATCTCGTCATCAAGTGACGTAAGCAATCCGGAGACCTAGAGTAAATGGTGGTCATCCATCTCGATGAATGATTAAGTCTTGTTCGTTAGATTTAGCAGTGAAAATATGAGTGTAAAGTTAAAGATGATCGTTGATCTATGTCCACAAATATAAATGTGAATCGTTTGATTGTATTGGCGATATCGTAATCGAGAGTTTTGTAATGTTGTAAGTCATGAAGACCCAAAGGTTGAATTGTGTAAATCCCGTCAGTCGTCCATCTCATCAGAAGATCAAATCGTGACCGTTGATTTGGTAAAGCTCTCAAGCACTCGTTTAGGATTAGCATTCAGTCACCACCGATGATCATATGCTATAAGTGTTTTATTATACGTCGCTGTAGTTGGTAAGCCTGTGGTTCTGTAATGCTCGATTATATGAAATGGCTTGAAGGAGGCACCTCCATAAAATTTGGTCTCTATCAATATAACAAAGATTCAGAATCAAGTATAAAGGATTAAATTGATCCATGACTATGATCAATTTATGAAAAACCTTCATGGTAAAATAAATAAATAGTAATTAAGGTTAATTAATCGAAGAGGCACGATGATTGAAATGAAAGGACACAGTTGTGTTGCACCAACACAGTTTGAAGATTATATAAACGAGAAAAAAGTGGTGAGAAGATGGGTCTATGTGGTTCATATTAGAAGATATAAACACGAGAAGAGTCCAATATGAAGAATTGTTCGCTCTAAGGTGCCTGTTGATAGGTTATGAAAAAAGGTATAAATATCTTCCTTTTTCCCACATTTCATGATATCATCTTTATTGACTTTTCGGTTAATTAGGAGCAAAAAGGATAGAAAATGAATAATATACCCTTTAGCGTTATTGTTGAAATTAGATTACATAGATCCTAAAATACGATTGGAATTGTGTGATTTTGTTATAGGATTGGTTAAATATTGTCAAACTCGAGATAGCAAAGGAAATATTGAAGATGCGCAAGCTATTGGAGGTTGAGGATTATATGGCGCAAGGCAGTTTTGAAGATGATTGAGTTTCTTATATTATAACTTTATAATAGTAAAGAAATCCAGAGGATATCTCAATCCTCGGGATAGCCTAATTTACCCAAATTATTGTAATATATAAAGGGTAATAGATCCTAGAAGGGATATAGAAGAATTGCGCCCAAGAACTCAAAACTTAGAATTTCTCTGCATTAGCAGTTTTTGTAAATGTTGTACCAACTATCAAATCAATAAAATATTTGAACGGTTTTGCCATTTTTACATACTGAGTTTCGAATAGCAGTGCTTCTAAGGACCAAGGGCCTAGTTTGAAGGAGATACTGTTCGACATGTAATTCTATCAGTTCAATTCATGTTTTGTGATTCGATTCTCTTTTACAGTAGTTAAATGAATGCATAAGTGTGTTGATGATTTTATATCATTTTCAAGAGATAGATATTTCCTTAAGCATTAGATGATTTATGTTCCAGTTTCTATTACTGAGATTTGATGCATGATAGTTCCTCATAATTTCATATGCGTCGTTCCTTTTACTTAGATACGCAATTGTTGTTCCTTTCAATTAGTTTACATTTGTTGTTCCTTTCCATTAAGATATAGTTGTTGTTCCTTTCAATAGAAGTACAATTTCTATATCTTTCGATTATATTACAGTCGTTGTTTCTTTCCATAGATAGAGTAATTCTCCTTTTCCTTTCCAGTAATTTAATTCATAGTAATAGTCAATTCTGCAAGTCTTTATTTAGATTTAATTACTTCTTTTAGTTAAAATGAATTCAATAGATTGATTAGTTCCTTTCCATTGCACAACATTAGATTTCAATTCCTAGAATCTTTAATGAATGTTAAAGGAACTTGATTGTTGATAAACTGAGATTTTATTTAACTACACAATTTTAGCCTCTACGAGCTACTGCATAGACTTTGCTGATATTCTTGAGATAAAAGACGAATCCTCAGGTTGATACATTAATGTTAAACTAAGTTTTTTTCTAGACATCTTTAGACCCCAACATTTTGGCGTCGTTGTCGGGGAGAATGTCAAAGGTAGCATAGATTGTGCCTCTAGAGGATGAGGTATTGAAGACGGAAGGTAAGAAACTACACAGACAATAAGTAAGATGCTTATGCCAACACCTACCTCCAGCTGACGCATTAAGAGGTTGCATAGGCATTTTTTTTTTCTTGATTTTCTTTTTTGGTGTGTGAAGTGTGTATGACTAAGAAGAAAGATCTTGAAAAACCAAAACCCCCACCAAAAATTACCAAAGCCCAAGTCTTGGTTCTCCCTGGAAGAAGCACTTTCATAGACGACATCATCCGAAAAGCATAATCTCAAGCTTCGGTTGGACCTAGAAAAGGAGCTACCCGAATCCCTCAGGTCGTAGTTTCACCAACTGTATCCCACGCTGAGATTCATAGCAAAATTGAAGGGACTGAGCATAGATTTCAAAGCACAGATCTTCCAACCCTCAACCCTTTAGAAGAGGGAAACTCTTGTAATATGGAGGAATACGAATGAGAAACCAACGGGGTAGCTAAGGTAGACCCACCACCTGATCCTGAATCTCCTATGGAATAAGAAGGCATACCCAAAATCCCAGATAGAGGGAGTGCAATCAAACCCCCTAGAGGATCAGATAACCAACCAATTTGAATAAAATATCTGGATCAAGAAATCCCTGAATATGTTTGGCATATTTTCGATCAAATGGCACAACAAAATCAACAATGTCCCTAGACTTCCACATTGGAATATCTGATATTTGATCCAATTGCCAATGCCCCCATGAAGGCAATTCCCCTACAAAAACTGTCAACCTTTCATCGATTAATCTCAGAAGACTTGGATGCATTCTTATTTGAATTTGATGTCCTATGTAGAGGGTATGATTACACCTATGAACCCCAAAAATTAAAATTGTTCTCCTCCTCTTTGAAAGGAACATCTCTACGCTGGTTTATGGGATTAGGGGGTGGAACTATAAACTCATGGGATGAGATGAAACAAGCCCTCTTGAAAACATATCATGATTATTGTAGAACCATAGACTTACAAGATGAAATCTTTCAAATGACTGCAAAAGAAATTGAATCATTAGAAGAGTATGTTGAGAAATTTCAGTATAATTTACAAAGATCACCCTATTGTACATTACCAGGTGAATTACTTAAGGCAACTTTGATTAAGGGTATGAAAGATGAATGGGTAGAAACATTGAATCTAATGGGAAAGGGTGACATTTATCAAGAAACTTATGATAACATCATTCAATTGTGTATCAGGTGCTCACAAGGAAGCACACGGACTAGATCAGGAATGCAAACTTCCCTCACTGGGAGTAACAATACTACAAGTGCGGGTGTCATGCGAGTTGAAGTTGGTAATCTCTTGGAAAATTTCAAAACAGATATTTTGAGAACTCTAACTAAATAATTAGATGCATTACAGGCCAAACAAAAGTAAGCAGAAGCAGAAAAAACTTTGGCCATATTTTTCCACAGATGTAGAAAAAAAAATGGTCCAAGGGATTGCCCTTTGGATGTGGTTCAGGTCTGTGCCATCTGCACCAAGAATCATGACATAGAGAAATGCCCATCGCTCCTTGGACTGAAAGATATTTTTAGAGAAGTAGAAGAGGAGACAGAACCATTATATCTAATGGCTCAACGTCGTCAATGGAAGAATCGGCCTTCAAATACACTACGGGACCCCTCCTTTCTCTTCTCGGGACAATATAATCAGCAACAAGCTCCTGGTAACGCATGGCTGGGCCAACCGTTTACCAATCAGAAATGGCAGCCCCAACAATACCCACCTGCAAATCCAACTTGGAAAAACCAGCCCACTGCAAATCCTTCCTGGCAGAATCAACTAACTGCAAATTCCACCCGACCTAACTCACAATATCCCTCCTCATCCTGGAATAACTCTAATAACAACGTCTACCCTTCACAGTGGCCCAACATGACTTCCCAAAACCCAAATTGGAATCAGAATTGGTAGCACCCCATGGGGATAAACAACCAACCCATGGGGATGGCCCCTCAAACCCAACCCATGTTGCAAGCACCACTCCAACTGCCCCAGAACCCGCAATCACAATTGCGCCCTCAATTACCAGCCCAACCTCACCCAAATCCAAATAGAAGAACATCTCAACTTGTCTAGATTATGGAGAATGGGGAAGGAGAATCCAGCTCGGTAGGGTGCAATGAACTATGGTTGAGATCAGGGCACATAATCTCTCCTGAAGAAAATAACATTTCTTAAGAGCAAGAGAATGAAAAACAACCAGCAATAATACCCTGGACTGTGGTAATAACAGAATAAATCGAGCAGGGGGGGAACATAGTCAAATCACAAGATCCTGATAAGGATGCAACTCTCTCCCCTGCGTTCCTCGAAATATTGATGATAGCAAAACCGGTCGTATATCCCAACTTCGACATTGTAGGGGAACTCAAGAATTTATACATCAAGATTCCACTCCTGCAAGCTCTTCAAGACATCCCAATTTACGCAAAGATGATCAGGGAGCTATGTGGGAGAAATCCCGTTAGAAAAATTAAAGATCCATCATCAACAATCTGCGTGGTAGGAGCCTTGTCTGATCTAATTTTAGGTAGACAAGAACCAGTCAAATATGCAGATCCAGGGTTGTTCTTTTCCAAATACGCTAGTTGATTTGGGAGCATCCATCAACATCCTGACTATGGAAACCTGCAATACCCTAGGTTTTGACTCCTTCAAACCCACTGCAATTATATTGCAGTTGGCAGATCGATCGATGGTTCGACCAGTTGGCACATTACATGATATAGCCATCACCGTTGACTCTTGGGAATATCCGGTGGACTTCCTCATCATCAACCCAAGAAGTGGACTTGAAGGGAATCCATTGATACTGGACAGACCATGGCTCATAATAACAGATGCATACATAGGATGTCAAGCGAGTAATATGAAAATCGTTAGAGGGGGTATCACAAAGAATCTCATCTTATACCCTCCTGCCAGGCCAAGCCCAACTTTCATATATCCACAATTGCCACCACCACGATACCCAGAGAAGGATTTACGAGCCCCTCTTACGCTGGAAGAATCCCTCAGACTTAAAAACTAGCTAGAGGATGACGTAATCAGTGGGTTTATTAATAGCCCAACCACCATGAGCAACCCAACCTGCCAGATGCTCCAAGATGTTCTAGACTGTGAAGCACAGGGAGACCTGCTGGAAGATTTAATGGAACAACAAATTCCAACTACAACTGTTCATAACAGTAAATCCGTCGAGGTTGCACTAGGGATGTCTCTGAACATGAATGCCAATTTAGATGAACAACAACAACAAAAGCTAATTCAAGTCCTCTCCAAATACCAACAAGCTTTTTCATGGGAATATTCTGATATGAAAGGTATTGATCCACAAATCTGCACACACCACATTTACATTGAAAGAGATGCTCGACCTATCTGATATCCATAGAGGAGACTGAATCCCCATCTCAGGGATATCATTAAAGAAGAATTACAAAAGTTGTTGTATGTAGATTTTATATATCCCATCTCAGATAGTCGGTGGGTTTCCCCATTAGTGATCGTCCCAAAGAAAAATGGGAAATGGTGAATTTGTGTTGACTACAGGGAACTTAACAAAGCCACTCAAAAATACCACTTCCCTTTGCCTTTCATCGATCAGGTCCTAGATACTTTGGCAGGGAAGATTTTTTTTTTTTTTCTAGACGGTTTTAGTGGGTACAATCAAATTCAGATTGCCCCAGAAGATCAAGATAAAACTACAATCACATGCCCCTGGGGAACCTTTGCATACAGATTATTTCCCTTTGGACTTTGTAACGCTCCAGCCACTTTTCAAAGGGCCATTTTGAGCATATTCAACGATCTAATCAGTGAAGGACTTGAAGTCTACATGGACGATTTCACTCCTTATGGTGACAACTTCAATCAAGTACTAAATAATCTAGAGAAGGTACTAGAACGGTGCATTGCGACCAGGTTATGTTTAAGCCACAAAAATTGTCACATGATGATGACGAAAGGTGTGGTACTACGTAATTATATTTCTACAGATGGAATTAGAGTAGATCCAACAAAAATAGAGGTAATCCTTAATCTACCTACACCACACACACAAACTAAGGTACATAGTTTCCTTGGTGCTTCAGGATACTACCGTAGATTTTATGGAAAATTTTGCGAGAAACACTACACATTTACATGATTTGACTGGTAATGTAGAGTTTTAGTGGTCTGACAAGTGTGATGTGGCATTTACAGGACTCAAGAAGCTGATCTCAACAACACCGGTGTTGAGGGGACCAAATTGGAAAATACCATTTCACATCTCCACCGATGCATCAGATATTGCCATAGGCGTTGTCCTTGGACAGGAAGAAGACAAGAAACCCTATGCCATTTATTTTATTAGCAAGAATCTTAATCCAAATGAACTTAGTTATACAGTAACAGAAAAAGAATTTTTAGTTGTTATACATGCCATCAATAAATTTCGTCATTATATAACAGGCTATCCAGTTATTTTGTATATTGATGATTCTACTGTCAGATATCTATCTAATAAGCCGATTACTAATGTACGGGTCACTCGATGGTTATTACTATTGAAGGAATTTGATATCACCATCAAAGATCGACCCGGGAGAGAAAATCTTATCGTAGAATTCCTATCCCACATACCCAAAAAAGACAACTCCTTAACAGTGGAATATCAATTTCTAGATGATCATTTGTTTGTCGTTACTACAAAGCCACCTTGGTACATTGATGTGGAAAATTATATTGTGGTGGGAATATTATTGGCACATCTATCATCACAAGAAAAAAAATTGATCGTCCAGTGTAGCGCACGATTCGCCTGGATCAACGGATATCGCTTCCACATAGGAGATGATCTCCAGATCTGAAGATGCATACGAGATGACGAAATCTACGACATACTAAAGTCTAGACATGATGAGCCCTGTGGTGGGCATTTTGCAGACCATAGGACTGGACACAAAAATTTGCAAATGGGCTATTATTGGCCCTCAATATTCAGAGACGCGAAGAAATATGTCCAGACCTGCGATAGTTTTCAACGGATGGGAAAACCAGGTCAGGCTGATGAAATTTGCTTGAAATCACAAGTAGTTGCATAACCATTTGAGAGATGGGCACTAGAATTATTTGTCCCCTTTAATCCAAAGTCAAATAAGAAGGCCTATATTCTAGTTGCAACGAACTACATGACTAAATGGGTAGAGGTAGAAGCCTTACCAAATGCAACAGAAGATGTAGTCATCAAATTTATTTTCAAATTATTTGTACTCTATGGACTACCAAGAGATGTAATTACTGATGGGGGTCACAATTTACAGCTCATATAATCACTGTCACCCTGGATAATTATCATATTAAACACATAATTACTTCTCCATACCACCCACAAGCAAATGGGCAAGTAGAAAGCACCAATAAAGTCCTAGAGGCAATCCTAACAAAGACTGTCTCAACAAATAGATAGAATTTGGCTACTGAGTTCCCAAATGCCTTATGCGCTTACAACAGAACATGGCGTAACACCATTGGCTACTCTCCCTATCACTTAGTCTATGGAAAAGAACTCATATTCCCAATCAAGTTTGAGATCAAGACTCTAAGGATGGCCCAGGAAATTGGATTGGATCTTACAGAAGAACATAAACAATGCCTTCAACAACTCAATGAATTGGATGAAGCACGCCTATCTATTGTAGACCGCACAACTTTTATTCAACAATAAACAACGACCTGGAATGACAAGCATATCAAGAAAAAAACATTTAAAAAAGGTGATTGGGCACTCCTCTATGATTCCATCTTTCAGGATTTTCCTGGAAAATTACATACATGGTGGCTAGGACCATACGAAATCAATGAAGTTCATGATAATGTCACAGTCATGTGAAGAACCATTGACAGGTCTGGATCTCCATTTTGGGTCAATGGACACCGGCTATGACTTTACCATCATCTACCTTCAAAACTATTCTTCTACCAAGAAGTAAGCAAAGACCCTACCGTTCAAATTTTGGCTAGCTAGGAAGGTAACCCAGCCACCCTAACTGCATAAATGATGAATTTTTTTGACACTGTACATATTGTATATAGATTTCTCATAGAACTTATCATGTTATTAGTTTCCTTTTTGTTTATTATTATGAAATCCACTTGAGAAAATCATAATGAACACAACCAACACTTGTTTTATGTTCCTCACTCATGCTTTATATTGTCACATAGACCTTGTCTTTCATGGAAAATCCACCATTTGTTTTCTTTATAGCAGTAAACAGGAAAATATTGAACACTTGTTGTTCCTTTCGTGCGCTTGTTGTTCCTTTTGCACACTTGTTGTTCCTCTTGTGCGCCTGTTGTTCCTTTGAAAACTTACTATTCCTTTTGCACACTTGTTGTTCCTTTTGCGTGCTTGTTGTTCCTTTGAACGCTTGTTGTTCCTTTTGCACGCCTGTTGTTCCTTTTGCGCACCTGTTGTTCCTTTTGAACACTTGTTGTTCATTTTTCTCACCTGTTGTTCCTTTGAATGCTTGTTGTTCCTTTTGCGTGCCAACTGTTCCTTTTGCACGCCCATTGTTCCTTTTAAAAACTTGTTGTTCCTTTTGAGAGCCTGCTGTTCATTTCATCGTTCCTTCCCTACATTACTGATAAAACGCCAAGCCATTCCTTTGGGGTATGACTTTCACCAAATAATTTTCACTAGCATTATTTCTAATTATCATCACAACGATCTATCATTCTTTTGTGGACTATCTCCCGTACCTTATCAAATTGTTTTTTGGATTACTTTCTTCGAAATATCTTAAACCTTGTTCATAACCTGTAACCACCATAATTCGTTTCTTTTTCCTTATACATACAATACACTTGAATGATATCTTGCCTTCATATTATAATAAGGAGTCTTAGGCACACTTTTACTTGGTATCCTTCCACTTCTTTACACCATCTGTTACTCTTAAGGAGTAGATGAGCCTCCCTTAATACACCTCCTAAAAAAAAAAAACAAAAAAAAAAACGAGCAATATATCTTTTTTTCCCCCCACAA
>SNQJ01S0281436.1:0-11184 GCA_010110895.2 Picea sitchensis
GGGCTAGGCCCCGGCCCTCCCCCCTTTCCGTTTAATACAATGAACCAACTTAAATATATATGCGTAGACATATATAACAAGAAACATTTGGCGGCATAATGGTTAGTGGAGGTTGGCGAAGGCTTTGTATAGTGGGGGAGGTCTGGGGGTCGAACCTCGTGGACTCCCATTACATTTTATATATGCAATCATTAACCAGTCAACGAGGGACACATGGCGCCCATGGATTGGGCCACGTGTCCTCACATCATTCACCACCAAAGGACACGTGTCACTCCATGATTCGCCCACTGCTAACCAATGAATTCTTGCCACGTCATCCACCTGACACGTCATCGTACGGACTGTACGGTCCTGCCACATCAGACCGTACAGACTGTACGGACTGTACGGACAGGTACAGTCAGCATCAAATTTTTGCCTGTTTGTCTTGGCGAACAGATCGCGATATCTTCTCCATACGGTGTCCATTTGACAAAGTAAATATACCGCCAAAATCAGGAAGACGAGACAAATGCAATGGCACTGTTTTCATTGCATTTCGAGCACTTTGAATTTTGAGCAAAATTTGATCCCCTGATCATTATGGGGGCCTAGCGTCAGCTAGTTCCTCACATGTCCACCTCCATGTGATCGTGGGTCATGACTATGGGTCGAACCAGTATGGCGTCTTTTCGCACTTCACGACTCGGTGCTACCAGAACCCCGAAGCTCGAAACAGTGAAACACTGAACCCCGACAGGGCTAGCGAGTGGGAAGTTTCCCACTTGGGGTCTTGTCCACGTGACCCTGTTCTGTGTCCACATGCTTAAGCCAACCAAGCGCTTATCGACGTTTCTTTATTTGGGGAATTGTGATGCAATGACTTATACCTTTCCCCATTCAAATCCCCAAAAATTCCGAGGTCTCCAAAGTTTCCCTCCAAAGGGAGATCGATGGCCGTAAGCCTCCCCTGATCTAATTGTATGGATCCTTTCTGGGTCTCGTTACTCAGGAGTTCGAAATGAAATGACTCCAAGACTCCTTGTCATTCAAATATCTGAATTCCGTTATGGGAATTCATGTAAGAGATCAACGTCTCTTAAGAGTGTGGATCCAATGGTCCACGGTATTTCGAGACTTTTCTCAAAACTTTGACAACTCACCACGCGTCTCCTCTGATGGACAGTCCAGATTCTTTCAGGACTTCTCCTCTCCACTACAGTGCGTATCGGGATTTTGCGATTTGCGGGGGCAAGGTTTTCTGGCCCTCTGGTTTCCCAGATGTCGAAACATCGACCGACAGATACGTGTCCCTCCGATGGACGGTGGAAACCTTCAACCAAGATCAATGGTCGTGATATTTTCAGGATGATCAACGGTCATGATCAAATCCCAGCTTTCCTTAACCTCATTCACACCTCATGCCATTTCGGGGTTTCGATGATCGGGATTTCACGACTCGCGAAGACAAGGGTTCTTTCCCTTTGGTTTCCCGGGTGCCGAAATGCCGAAGCACTTACCAGCAGCCACTTGTACTCTATAGATGGACGGTCCAGGTACTTCCATGGATCATGGGGTCTACGGTCCTGATTTCTTCATTTCTTTCAAGGGAAAAAGGGTCGTGGAATTAATGCTTGTGTCTCTTCCTCAAATCTAACGGTCATTATAGACCTTGGATCCTCCGAAAGGATTCCATCTGTTAATCGAGACTTAACCACACACTGCCATTTCGAGATCTCGCAAATCGGGGTTTCAGGACTTGCGAGTACGTGAGGACTCGCACTTGGATACCTCGGTGTGCCGAAACACCGAAACATCATAACTTATGAGAACCACTCTCTCTCTCATGCCGGATTTCTAAAAGGTACGCTATCAAATCCTCTTTCAAGTTCTTGGTAAGGTTCGCCAGATTTGAAAGCCCAACTGGAAGGTATCCATAGGTCTCCAAGCTATTAACTCATGTGATTGGATAGGGAGCCTTCTCGAGGGTGTATTAATATGACAGTCTTATACCGGGGGTTTACCCTGGCTCTAGAAAGTGAGGGGACTTTCCCAAAAAGAGTGCCCTTGTGGGAAGGTCTATCTGGGACATTACCTGAGGCAAATAAGGGAATAACTTTCCCGAACACAGACTTGAAAACTATGTTAGTTCAGTGGATACATATATATATAAACATGAGTCGTGTGGAGTCATATTATTTATACGCAAGTAACCACTATTTCCGATCATAATCCACCACACAGACATTATTATACAGAAGCCATTCATAATTTCACAACCTTGAGCATACATGTCAGATTATTCAATTCAAGATACAAGATATAACACTTATTAGAAAAACACCAGGTTTGATGCAACTGCTGAGAGGGGTGTTCATTTCCACCCAACCATAGGCTCAGTGACTCCCAAAGGATTTACCACTAGCCACCCCCGAGCTGAGACCATGATGTTGTGAGACTGCATCTTTGTTTTCTAGTGACCGAGAATGAAGGTTACTCTCCCTCTTGTCTGCTATCACTCACTCTGTATTTTTCCAAAGTTCTCTCTTCTTCTTTCCCTCGCATCTGCCCTTGATCACCCACTCTTCCTGCCTTTTCTCCTTTCGGCGAGGTTGCATGTGGCATGATTTTCCTCACAGTGGTCAGGTCTGAGGACTCTACGGATGGGTGGTTCACCCCCATCCCTCATTACTCATGAGGAGCCATTTACCTACTAACCTGGCGAGTCATTTAATTCGGGGCCAACAAGCCGCTCTTGGTTCTTTGGGCTAGTGAAGTCCAAATATGGTATTGGTTATGGTGGAAGTTAATGCCACCTTTCCAGGTGCCTTCCAGCACCTTTCTTCAGCCATCATGATCTCTTTTTCAGCACATCCCCCTCTCAACAGTCCTACAATATATATATTTATAATATTATTTACATTCATCGACCTTTTTCACAAGGTCCATTCACATCACACATTCACATTTCTGAGTTTTCCACAATACTTGGCCAGTATAGTTATTTTTATAGATTGGGGGAAACAGGGTGTTACATGGAGACTTGCATGGGAGAACCAGTTATCTCTATTTCGAATTAAACACCAGATAATATTTCTTAAGTCTTTGAATTTTCCACAAAAGTTACAAGCTGACCAATATCATGGACCCCATAAATACTACTCTATAGAAAGGATAAGAATACAATGACTGAGCCTAGTGATCTTTGGGATATTCAAGAGAGACACTAAATACATGATTAGTTAATTTATTTTGAGAATCATGAAGGAGTATAACACCACAGAGGCTCATACTTGACTGTTTTAAGACCACAATCTCATCTCTTTTTCCTGGCATTGCTTCACTCCTAGTGAGTGTCTATATCCCCGATGAAGTTGCCTTGGTATCATACAAGCATAGACCCACTGCCAACGAGTGTCCATAGCCCTGATGAGTTTACTTATACTTCCCACACTAATGATAGTGCTTTCAACTTCCTTGTTATTTCAGTACATTTTCACCCTTTTATGTTTAGCTATGGATATGCATATGCATGTAGGGTATGAAAGAAGTGGGGTGATACAATAGTCATTTTAATATGCAGGTCTCAGTTAGTATTTTGCTTCATGGGTTCTTCCCAAACAAACTTCTATTAATCTTGTGAAATTATGGGACAGGGAGGCCTCACAAGAATTCTCCATAGGACACCGGAGATGTTATTGTATCTTGTTTAAAGAACCATGAGATGTGTATGAGAATAGTCACACAATAAACCCATCTCCTATCAACTTCAACAACTCACACGCATGCTATATATAATTGGTGACTTCAAAAAAATACTAGTGAATTATTCCCATACAGTACAACCATAAGTAGGATTTAATTTTTTAATACCAAACACAAGACATTTCATCATCACAATGATGCAGGAGCATCAGCATCAAAGCCCAAGTGGAGGAAAACTCTACGTGCTAGCACACATTTTGAAGTGATTTTAAATTTAAAGATGGTATATCATGAATATATCTTGAAAATATTGTAATTAAAGAACTTCTTAAATGATGAGAGGTTGATCCATCACATGAGATCGATGGAGATTGTAATTTCTTTAATGTAGTAGATTGCAATATAGATATGAAGAATTCACTCTTATCTATCTGTACCAATCATTTATTGTAATAAGCCTTAGTAGTTGAAAGCTTTTAATTTGATAGGATAACACTAAGGTAGTCGGAGGGAAAATATCTCGAGGAGTCTTTTTGTATAAATATATGTATTGTTGCCAAAATGAGGCTGTTGAAGGTTATTGCTGTTGAAGATTATTGTAGCTAAAGTTTGTTGAAGATTATCGAGTTGTATGAGCCCAGGTACATATCATTTGAATGAATATAACATAGAAGTGTTGATCCAAATGTTTGGTGTTGTTGTTATTGTGTCTATCTGAATGAATGGTAGGTTTCTATTTAATTATGTTCTCTTTTATTACTCGTTCTTATGTTATGAATGCATTTACATGGTTGAATGTATGAAATTGTGAGGGTTTAGATAAGTTTCAATTGTTTCTCTTCACGAGCTTATGAAAGTAGTGCATATTGTCCACAAAGAGTGCATTGACAGAGTCTAGTTTGACTCGTAAGCTCAGGAGAGATAACATGGAGCTTTTTATGAAAGGTGTGCATATTGTCTGCAATGAGTGAGTTGATAGAGTCTAGTTTGACTCAGAAGCTCAAGAGAGATAATAAGGAGATTTTTATACAAGGTGTGCATATTGTCGGCAAGGTGTGCGTGGAAAGAGTCTTTTTGACTCAAAATATCAAGAGGAATAACTCGAAGTTTACTGGTAGAAGAGTGTAAAGAACTATTGCAAGGCATGCACAATCACTCACAAATAAGTTGTGTCATGGATGAAGACCTATTACAAGGTGTGCACAAAGTCAAAATTCGACGAAGTGTCGAAGAAACTCTCTGAGGATTTAGAGGTTTCAAGGAAGAACAATCTCAAAAGAGGTAACGAGAAATAATTATTCAATAGTGAGGAGCTCTTTAAGATTCCTCAAATTAGCCAGTGGGATCCATTTAGGAGGAAGCGAGATTGTTCCAAACCATAAAATTTGGGGGAGTTTCATGGAGGTTAGCCATGGAGTCCTTCGACATTTTGTGGTTCAGAGGTTTTTAAGTGTTTGAAGAGTGGGGATCACTGAAGTCCTCAATTCACAAAGTAATCCTAGCCATTGGTTGCAGTGAGGATACATGGCATACTTCTACAAACTTCGGAGGAAGAGTCCTTCAGAAGAAAGGCAAGGTGGAGTAACCAAAACTCCTAAAGGCCAAAATCTACAAGAGTCGTTGATGAGCAGAGGGACACGTGGAGAGTAGAGATCCACATCGGAGAACTAACACTCTAGGAGAATGAGCATGGAGTAGCGTTGACTATCTATCATCCAGATTGGAGTGAAGGGAGAATCTCAACCGTTGATCAAGGTGAGCATGTGGCACTCGATTTGTCGCTTCATATGTGAAGCACTTTGGGAGAAAAAGGTGTTGGAACGTTCATAACTCCCGAACATCGAAGTCTGAAGTTGTGAAGTGATTTAGGAGGTTTAGTCCCAGGTCATAACCCGAGGTCGCATGTAGAGAGGGGCTAGCAGAAGGAGCTAGTGCTCATAGATTTTAACATTTTAAAGAGTGCTAAGAAAAGGCCCCACATGTTACATAGGAATTGCGCCTAAGGAGATAAGGTACCTGTGTAAAATCACTTTGGGGGCTTGCAGAGGCCCGAAGAGATGATTCGACTCAGTATCTTGAATATATTTGACCAAGAGGTCATGAAACCCATATGAGAGAAGGGGGGCTGCATCAAGTGGTATCAGAGCCAAAATTTTCTTTTGAAGCTATTTATGAAAGAAAATCTTAGCACCATGCTGCCTAAAAGATGTGCAGAGCCACCTGTAGCAAATCGAGATGTGGAAAGAGAGATGCGAAAAATTCACACAAGATTAGATGCTATGGAGACAACACAAAGGAGAGATCCTACTACTGGAGAAGTCAGTGATGAAGAGAGAGAAGAAAGGGAAGTTGAAGAAGCTATAGTAGAGGATGCTGCAGAAGAATGCTTGCTGAAAGCTGTTGTCAAATTGGGAGCTAGAGAAAACATAGACATCCCAATGTACGAAGGAAATTTAGATGCTGAAGAATTGATTGTTGGATAAGATCAATGGACAAGTACTTTGACTATGAAGACATCGATGAGGAGAAAAAGGGGAAACATGTTGTTACCAGATTAAAGGGACATGCAACACTGTGGTGGGATGAACTACATGCTAATAGAAGATGCAAAGGAAAGAAAAATATCAAGAGCTAGGATAGAATGGTAGCCAATTTGAAAGCTAAATTCATACCCAAGGATTACCAGATAAATATGTTCAGGAAGTTACAAAACCTGAGATAGAAGGGGTTAACAGTCAAAGAGTACAGATAAGAGTTCTACAAGATGAACATCAGGGCTGGACATAGAGAGAGAGATGATGAAAATGTTTCCAGGTATATAAATGGACTAAGATATGAAATCCAGGATGAAATCAACATGATGATAGTAAGGACATTAGAGGATGCTTATTAGATTGTATTGAAGGCATAGGAGAAGTTGGCTAGGAAGAAGAGTTAGTGAAGCAGAGGAAGAAGTATAAAGAGAGGTAATGGAATTGTCTATGACAAGGCACATAACCCCAAGGTTGAGACTGGAAAACCACATAGTCACTTAGAAAGAGGAGGAAGTTCCCGAGGGAGATAGAATGGTGGTACAAATTCTTTTCCTCGAGGAAGAGGAAGAGGAAGAGGAGGAGAGGTGAAGTGTTTTTCCTATGGAAAAATAGGACACATGTCTTGGTGTTACACATCAAAATTACTCATTAGGATGATGGCCTAGTGTCATCATTACCAATGTCACAAGTGTCGCATTTATCCTACAAGTGTCGCAAATATCATACTATTGTCCTATCCATGTTGTGTCTCAGACAACATTATCAAGAACACTTACAAGACACCTCAAAATATTGGTTATGAAGAGGAGAAATCATTTGACAAAAAGTGAAAATCTTTTGCCATTGAGAAAACTACTAAAAAATCAATTTTGGAAGGCAACACTCCCCCATACACTTTCAGGGAGTGCCAATGCTCTGTGACCTCCTTTGGGGGAGCGTTCCAACACTCTGTGCCCCATTCTGAGGGAGCGTTGGCCTTTTTTGCGCGAATCTTTGGATTGTTGAGAGAAATTATGGAAGAATCCCTTCATATCTGGAGTTGGTTGGGTTCGGATCTGAAGTCAAATCTTGACCTCAGGAAAGATCCACAACTAAAGGAGAAGAATCCTCAACTTATCCCAAGGATATATTAAATGTTTAGGCCTCTCCAAGCCTATATAAGGAGGCATCTTCATGGTGAAAGGGGAGAAATTGTGAAGTATCAAACTTATGATCTCATAAGGGAGATATCATTGAAGCATCAACATTCTGTGTAGATTATTTGAGCAAGGGTTTGGACAAAGGGAGATTGGTGAAGATACAACACTACATCCATGGCTGTAAGCACCAATTTGTTCTCATTAATAGAAATCTATTCTTGGTCTGTTTCCTTTAAAGTTTGTGTACATTTCATGAACTTGTATCTAGTAGATAGATCTGTTTTTGAGCTAATCTCAGTAGAATAGGAAGTGTGTTGTATATTTGTTTTCTCTACATGACTTATTGAGGAGCTTAGGATTGAAGCTCAACCTGGACTATGTGAGGAAAAACACCATTAAAAAGGTACACTTTTCTTCTTCCTCTTCATACATTAGCTTAATTAAATCTAAAAGGAATGTCAGTGTCCACAATAGCATTTTCTGTCTTGGTCATAGGGGTCTAGTATCCAAGAGAGAATCCACTTGTCCACAAGGGGATTTATCTGTAACATAAATTGGTGAATCCACTCGGGAGGGACCTTGATTTTTGTTTCCTTTCCTAGGTCTTGTTTTGGCCTTTGATCAGTATTGATCTTCTCCATACCATGTATTTGATTCTTAGAACTGTGTTGATTGGATCTTTACCTCATCTCATACACTTTGATTTCTCGAGTTTTCTTGAATTTTTTATTTTCTGGGCATTTTTCTGAATTTTTAGTGGCCAACGCCCCCCTACCTCTTCTACCAGAGTGCTAGTGCTCCCTATTGAGCTTACAAAGAGCATTGAAATTCTCTAGTTCCCTTTACACCAGAACACTGCCCCTTTTATTTGAAAAATCTTCTAGGGATTTCATTCTCTGAGTTCTCTCTTGCTTTTGGCACTTGCTCAGAAGTCTTACAATCTCATTACATATTGGTCTTGGTCTTCAACACTTTGTTTTATGAGAATTGACCACCTTTTGTTTGGAATTTTGATGTTTTTCCCTTACTTTGAAGTCATTGTTTGTCTTTGACAATTTAGAGTCAACTTACTGTTTTCCTCTCACTTATCTGACTGAGTGAAATATTTTGTGAGGAATTTCAAAGGTCTATGCACCATTCCATTTGATCTTTGAGGTCATCTTGTCCAAGCCTTTTTATTCTTTTTGAGTTTTTGGTTTTATTTTTGCAAGTTTTGTTATCTTTTTTTTTCTTGTTTAAATCACAATGAGAGTTTGTTTTTGTTTGTGTGAAACTTGCTCCTGATTGTCTGAATCTCATTGATCTTAAAGTTTGAATGACATAAGGAGATTTACATTAGATTGATTATCATTCACACATAAATCAAAAGGATACATTTGTTATGATTATTTTTGGATATTAGAACAACATTCTATGAAATGTTTTAGCATTATATTGGATTTGATTGAGAAACAATTGATTGAGGATTCTGCATCGTAGTGTTTGACAGTGAAAAGAATATTCTTCTCTTTCCCTTAAATATGAATTCATTGAAAGAAAAGACTGCTTATCATTTCTTATGAATTTTTTGGGAATTGAGTCATAATACCATCAGTTTCATTTTCATACACCCTTGAGTAAAGAACAGCTGCAAAATTAACACTAATTAAAATTTATCTAGAACATTTTGTTTTTAGAATATTCCACCAAAATTAGACTAGGATTAGCACTTTGGATTAGGCTGTGAGTACAACTCTCCAAAGTATTCAAAACAAACATTAGCATCTTGCGATAGGGAGAGAAAAATCCAATTTTCTTATAGGCTTTCTGGGATCCCCCTCTCACACAGGGGTTACACATGAGGTCTCATTCAGGAGAGTTATAGAGATTATCCCTCCATGGTTCAACCATTTGTAGTAGTCAGATCGTATATTGAGGGTTCTTCTTGAATTTCATCTGGTTTCATTTGGTCTCGTTGCTTTGTGAACTCCGAAACCGTTTGGAGTCCTCTAGAGTTCTACTGGTCCACTTGTCTTCAGTTCTCTCGAAGGATTTCAGACTTGTTATCCTGCTCATACGTTCAGACTGGACTGTCAACTGTACCCACCCAGGGGATAATTGTGAGTTGGTGTCCTTAGTAGCCGTAATCCTTAGGTACTTACACAAGGTGACGGTGAAGGGAAGTCTCACTGTACCTAGAATAAACGTTGGTCAAACTCACTTGGGTTCCTTGGAGAGTAAATCCACAATTACTACGTCGAAGATTGCACCAAGGTGTAATTTCGTTATCCTAACGATTCCACCATATCCTAGCCCTTTCTTGACTTGATCATGCGATGTTGTATTTCATCACCAACTAGTACGGTCATTGAGAGAAGGTTATGTTTGCTTGGTCGATTCTTAGATTTTTAGTGTATGTTGTTTATTTTCGTTAGTTGGCCATTGATTTCTTTTTTTGTTCATTACTTAGCTCAAGCAACATCGGCCTTCTTCGTTCACGTAGGATGCAAGGGTTAACCCCAAAAGATCCCGAGGATTATCTACCTTTTCTTCCCAACTCTTCAAAAGGCCCCCCTGAGGTTCATAACGAACTAGGCTCTGAGGTTGGAAGCACACACTCTCTAGATCAATTCTGAATTGTTTCTGATTCTTTGGAATCTTTTTGAATCAACCCAGCCTTGAGTATTAGACGAGAACCACATCTGCTATGGGTGAAATCATCTAGAGAGGTTGTTGTTATTGAGGAAACTAAGGTATCCACTGAACCTCACGTAGGATCTGGAGTAGAAGATCCCTTTTTCCAAAGTGAATCATTTAGGACTCTGAATCATACTATTGGAACCTCTGGATTTGGTTTTGTCCCTTTGAAAATCCCTGATCTATACGATAACTTAGTTGCGAATCCTGATCAACCCATGGAATCACAAGTTCCTGAGACATCTGTTAGTTATATGGTACCTTTAAATCACTTTACTGGTATGACCACTAATGTCATCACCACTGCAGACCAATTTTTGATTGGTTCTCACTTGAACCCTAGTATCTAGATGGCCCATTCTACCATGGTCCTGCATGTTGCAACAATCCCCACCAGAAATGTGACACCATCCCAGGCTCCGATTGGAACACCACTTAGAACAAATCCGTCAGTCCCACTTGGGTACAGAGCTTTGAATCCTTCCATTACCAACACTACCTAGGTTACACCTGGAGGTTCTATCCCTACACCTTTGTTTGGAGGAACCAATATTGGTGGCTCTAATTCGGCTAGAGCCTCTGGTCATTCATTTTCGGGTCTCTAGATCCCTCTGGGCACTCAACCTCATGATGGGGGGAAACCTCCATTTGGGAGTCAAACCCAAATGGGGACACAATCTCTGCTTAGGGGGAAATCTCAAATTCGAATCCCTAACCTGTCATATGGGTAGAATGTGCCACCAAATCCTTAGCACATTCCTTTTTCAGGAAATCCACTATTCCTTGGGGGGAAACATCCTCAAGGAAAACAACAACCTTATCCTCCTTATGGAAAAAATGTCTATCCACCTCATGGTAAAACCCAACAAATGACTTATAATCCTCAGAACCCATCAGGTTATCCTCCATATCCACATGTTTCTCAACCATCTTCAAATCCTGTTTATTCTGGTCAACCACAACCAAATGTAGGAGAACCTACTAGATATAATTATCCACCTAACCCAATTTACAGTCCTATTGGTGTTCCCATGCCACACCAGTATCATCCTCACGTTAACTGAAAACTACCATTCCTCGTGACTCTGGATCTTCCAGACTTGTCTCGGTTAACCAATGATCATATATTGCATTATCCTTTTTGGCCA
>SNQJ01S0281438.1:0-11184 GCA_010110895.2 Picea sitchensis
CTATATTAGGAACAAGGTTATCTTATGTTCATAGTCTGAGACATTTTCCATCCATCAATTTATTATAAAGATATCTACACAAAGCTCTAACTCATGCCTATAGTAATTAGAAGTGGATTTGGTAAAGCATGCTAGGCTTTGCTAAAAATTCAATTCATGGGAGTTTTACTTATAAAGATTTATTTTGCATAAATATGGCTTGATTATGGGAAATACAAAGAAAGTAGTTAGGGGTCCAACAAATTTTTGGGGTTGCAGATGGGTGGATGCTATGGGAGGGGCTCAAAACTTTTAATATTGAAAACAAGGTTACATTTTAAACTGTATGAGAAAAGTTGCCTTGTGGTGTTTTCATATTTCTATTTAAATTTTTGTAAAGCTAAAAGACAAATCATAGAGGGTAAAAAAAGTTAAGAGTCTAATCCAATTGTCATAAATTATACAATTTGTTGGAATATTTGTAAAACAAAGGATACACAAAAAAAACACAAAGAAGGAATTGTTGTACAAAGCCACACTACCCAAGGCTTGCAAAGGTCTTTATTTATAGTGTTTAGGTTACACATGCATCCAAAAGAAACTCTGCTATTGTAGTTATGGCTTCTACTATTGTAGTGATGTTTGTAGGCTAAGATGGTCACCTTTTATATTCTCCAGGAACTTTACCCTTCATTTTCTTGCAAGGTTTTGTTACCTAGAAAATTTAAATGAAATTATTTTCTCTTACACGAAAATAAGGGAAAAGAAATATAATTTCCCACTCTTTATAAAACAATTTAATGAAATCTTAATTCTAGGAAATCTCTTCATTATGGAAATTAAAATCATAGTTATAGTCTCTCCTCCTCATGAGCAAATGAGTAATTTGTTTCCTTGTTAGTGTGTTTTACTATTCTTACCAAAATTTAAGGAAATTGGTCCTAAGACAAGAATTTTCTCCATAGTAAATTTGGTATTTCTACCAGATTTTACTTCCCACCACAATTAAGGGGATCCCTCCCAATTTTGTAGGAAATTTAACATGAGTTTAGCATAATTGTTATTAATGCCCAAATAAAATATAAAGGGCTTTTGTATTTTGGGCTTTTGTATTTTGAATTCAAGTAGGAAGTGTCATGTTTAATTCCAAAATTATTTTTCCTCACTACTTATTTATAATGAGTTTTGCATTTTTGAATATTTAGGTTGTTTCCCTAAAGTCCAAACTTAGATCTGATATACTCTACATTTATGTAATAAGGCTTGATGACAACTAAAATAGAATACTAATATCCATAAGAAAATCTCTCTCTTCCCAGATGCTTTATCGAGACTTTTATTTTTGGTAATTATTCATTCATCCTTCCCTATGCATGAAGTAGGTTGTACAACTCTCAGCCACAACATTCACTCCCAGAAATCTTAGTTTAACACATAGATAGTTAAGAGATAAGGAAATAAATCAAATGAGATTCAGTTAAAACGTTCTTTTCCTTTTACCTAAATTTCTCAAGTCACTTTTGTCATAAATTAAACTTACACAGCTCTAAAACACAATCTATAATTTTCTTTGAACTTAACACTACAGAGATTTAGCAAAATGTACTTGTCTAGCAACCAAATAGTATTGCAATTATTGAAAGGGGTGCCCTTTTCCACCCAACCATAGGCACAACAAATCCTGGAAGTATTTACCACTAGCCACCCCCTAGTTAGATCATGATGCCCAGAAAGAGATTATTCCTTTTTTTCAGCAATAACTAGGGATGAAGGTCACTCTCCTCTTCCCACATGAATTCTGGAAGATTTGTTTTCTATCCACCAAGCAAGGGAGGTTGTTGTGATTGCTCCCTCAATCACTCCATATTTCTGCAGCTTTGTTTATAAGCTTGATTAGAAAAATGTTTCCCAACAATTCTTGTACCCAGAGACAAATTTGTTTCTCAGTTCTTTTCAGAACCAGAGAGCTGCACATGCTCTCCCTCTTCAAAAATGGTCACCAGAACCATTCATATTGCCTCCTCCTCTCTACCCACGATTTTCCTTCCTTTTCTTTCCTTCCTCAACAAGATTTTGTGGGTCCATTCCCACATTTCGTGGGTCATATCAGGAAGTTTCCAGATGGGTACTCTTCCCATCTCCTCATTAACTTTTGAAGAAGACTTCCCAACTATCAGCTTGACTGGTAATTAAATTCTCTGGGTTAGAGGACTATTTTGGGTCTAAACAATTTCAATATAGTAGAGTACTGGTCTGGTAGTGGTCATTTCAACCATTATTGGTTCCCCTCACTATCTCTCTCATGCAGCATGATCTAAATTGGCAACCCCTTCAGCAATTATGCAACAACTTCCATTTTATTTAGTAACAGAAATATATGCATTACCTTCTATAAAAAAAGGTTAAGCAATTCCAACATTCACACATAATCAGTCTTCCCGTAGTCTTTTAGCAGGCTATAGTTATATTTACAAGTTGGGGGAAACAAGGGTATTACACCTTCAAACTTGTGGTCCTTATAATATGACTCTTCTCTTCACTAATCTTTAATTTGACATGTGTTGTTGCAATTGATGCACATCTACCAATCTGTAGTGTGGACTTCACATTGTTGTTGCAAAATGATTATCCCCCCATTAAATTTCTCATATATTGTTACCCTTATTCTTCACAATGTGATTGTGCCCTCAATCCATTGGAGACTCTCTTCAATGCATCAACTAGATTCTACGGTTGGGCCTTGGCAAATCTTTCAGCCATCAACTTAATTGCACCCTCAATCAATTGATCTGTCCTTGAATTACAACTCAATATGCACACAAGCATGGAGCAATCCACTCCACAAATCATCATTCAACATCTTTTTCAACAATGCAGATTATAGTAGCTTACACATCTCTTGGAACATTAGCAATAATCACCTCTTTTCCATGTCTTCAATGGCATCATAAGATCCACCCTCGATCTAATTAAGAATTTATTTCACAACCTTTTTATTATCTCCCTTCTCCTACCAATTACAAGGTGTCTACCTCCAATGCCATAGAAGGCATATCAAGGTTTTCACTAAGTCGTCCTGGTGAACATGAAATCAACACTTATTTAGTAGTCAACACTTACCCACTACTTGTCATCACACACCAAGCTACCAAACTAGATTCACAAGGCCAGATTTACTCTTTGTTACAAACAAACAAAACACATGCTACTATAGGCCTAACACATCCTCTAAGCATTATAGCCTTTGCATCACAACAACACATTATTACAGTATTACACCAAGAAAACAAATGCTCTGCCACAAGAAAACATTCTACAACCTAGTCTCCCTAAACTATCCTTAGTACTCGAACCTCTACTCAAAAGAAAAATACAAATCACATTTTCTCAACTTCATGGGCACTCCCTGTTAGATTTTTAAATTTTCTAGTTACACAATTATAATTACTTAATCCAATAGCAATTGTAATAGGATCACTGAAATATAGACAATCACAGATACAATAGAACATAAATATTATCCTGGGAAACCCTTGTGGGGGAGAAAACCTAACAACCAAAATCCTCAATATAGATTCCTTCAACTAGTACAATGATGAGTTATAGCTCTCCAAGAAAGACCAAGACCAAAACAACAAAAGAACCAGTCTCCAAGACTTGTGCGCTAGACCTTCTTATGTGATCCAATATGCACAAGAGAAGTGTGTGAGTGTGTGTCCAAATGAGAGGAACCTATACACAACAGTGTCTCTTGAAGAGACATGACTTTTGACCTAACTAACCCATAAAACAGGGTCGACTAGCCCCAATGGGGCTTTTTACAATTATAAGTAAAATACCAATAATATAATAATTTCTATTGAGCCGACTTGTACAATATAATTCTAATAACCTTTTAAAGGTTTGACTAAAACAAATATAAGAGAATATCTTCCGTAGTTACACCAAAAATATTAACACTCCCTCTTAACTAGGAAGGTATTATTTCCAGACACAGACTCCAAGTCTGATACCACACAAGCTCACATCCATTGACTATTGAACATGTGAATCTATACATCCTCGGATATCCATAGTGAAACATGACTTCACCCCATGCAAACAAAGTCTGTGAGTAGCTCTCAATAGCTACAACATGTCCCCAGGACATCCACTCCCTACGATGCATCGATACCTGATCATGTGCACTCATGTCTCAGTGGCAACCCTTTTTCATGTTGGCTGAGACCCACTAGACTCAGTGCCAACCTTTTTTCATGCTGGATGAGATTTTTCCATACTTAGTGCTAGCCCTTTTTCATAATGGATGAGTTCCACCTATCACTCCCTCTGAAGAGGGACCACACCAATCTTGTCCCTGAAGTACTTGAACTTCGTCCTCGACAGTGGCTCAGTGAACATATCTGCAACCTGATCCTCGGTAATCACGAACTGGAGCCTCACTACTCCCCTCTATACCATATCCCTGATATAGTAGTATCTGACCTCAATATGCTTCGACCTGTCATGGAATATCGGGTTCGCTGACAACTTCATGCAACTCTGGTTGTCACACCAAATGCAGGTTGCCTCCAATCCGAGACCAAATAACCCAGACAAAAGCTTCTAAAGCCACACTGCTTCTCTACTCGTTGCACATGCTGCCACATACTCAGCTTCATCTGTACTGATTGCCACACATGAATGCTTGCTACTACTCCACAAGACCATACTAGAGCCAATATTGAATCCGGAAGTGCTCTTCCGGTCAGGAATGTTGTCAGCCCAATCCGAATTTGAGTATACATACAATCCAAACTCATGTCTATACCAGAGACCATGATCTAGAGTACCCTTAAGGTACCTCAACACATGTTTTGTTGCAACCAAATGAACCTGTCTGGGCTGCTCCAAATGCTAACTCAGGGTGTTCAAAACAAAACATCTATCTGGTCTTGTGTTCGTCAAATACATCAACGAGCCTACTATGTTCCTGTATAAGGTAGAATCCACAATCTCTAAAGTTGTATCTTGCAACAACTTAATATTTGATACCATCAGGGTAAGTTGGTAACCATGGCCTTATAGACCAACATCTTGAACTTATTCAATATTTCCACAACATACTTTCCTTGATTTAGGAAAATCTCATCTGATCTCTGCCAAACTTCTAGTCTCAAGAAGTTCCTAAATCTTTCATCTCGAATTCAGCAGCCAATTTTCTCTTACATTCAGTGATGATATTTTCCGCACTATTATAAACAAATCATCTACATACAACAATAGAAACATTAGTTCACCATCCTCAACCTTAATGTAAAGGTTAGGATCTGCATTACTCTTGGTAAAACCCAAGCTCATCAGAAAATTGTCAATCCTACCATACCATGCTTTGGGTGCCTGCTTCAATCCATATAAATCCTTATTTAATATGCACACATGATTCTTCATGTCATGTGTCTCGAATCCAAGTGGTTTCTCCACATAAAATTCCTCTTTTATTTCAGCATTCAAGAAGGTTATCTTTACATCCATCTGGTGCACCTTCCATTTCATGATAGCGGCCAATGAAAGTATAGTCATGATCGAGGTATATCTTGCTACGGGAGAAAAAGTTTCTTCACAGTCAATCCCTTCCTTCTGGGAGAAACCTCGGGCCACAAATCTTGCCTTATATTTTTCAATATTTCCATCAACTGTGTGTTTTGTCTTGTAGATCCATTTCGAACTCACCACAAATGTTTTCTTTGGTCTGGGAACCACATTCCAGACATCATTCTGCATAATGGACTGGTATTCCTCTTCCATGGCATATTTCCATACTTGATTTTTTGCAGCCTCTTCATAACTGGAAGGTTTTGCATCCATTATGTCACACAAGCATGCCACGTAGCTGGAATACGACTTTGTCTTCTTACTTTCCCTTAAATATTTCTCTGGGGCACCAATTCTTTCTGTATCTATGATAAGCTCTTGTTCCCAAGTCAATCTTCTCTGATGAGAAGGTATCTCGGCTGGTTTCTTAGGTTCTACCATGTCATGATCCTCTGGAATGACTTCCTTTGGTTCAACTGTCTATGGAACTTTAGGAACTTCATTATCTTCTTCATGTACCTTTTTTGCATGGATCTGTTTGGATTTACTAGAAGTTGAATTCTCATCGAAGGTTACATCTCGATTGATCTCCACTTTCCGGTGATCGGGAATGTATATCCTGTAAGCCTTCGATGTGTGACTGTAACCAAAAAATATTCCCTTCTATCTAAAAGGGTCCAACTTTGTCCTCTTTTCCTTGGGGACGTGAACAAATATAGGGCAACCAAATATTCTGAAATGGTTGATGTATGGCTTCTCTCCTGAAAACATTTCCTCAGGTGTCTTGTTTTCAAGCACCTTGTGGGGAATTTTATTTCGTGTCACACACCCACGACGGGGCATAATAAAAATTTCTCTTTTTCCTCATGCAGCCCGCAAGCTCCCTACTCAGCAGGGCCTGCTGACCTCCCAGTCAATGGATAGTCTCCTATTCCTGAGTTGAAGCAGTTCTTTGGGTCCCTGCTGGAACCTCCGCGAAACAAATATGTAGGTCCTTTTAATCCCCTGGCACAGGCTTTGAGACAACCTGTGTGCGCTTTTCCTTGAGGTGCCTTTTCCCTTCCTAAGAAAACTACATAAAGGGTGCTAGTCTCCTAACTAAGCCCCTTCCTCTCATGTGACCACAGCCTGTGACCATACGCCTATCTAAAAGGTGCTTCGGGACTTCATGTATCGGGGAATTGGAAAGGATTTCACCTCTTTTTTCCCGATCCCTGAACTCCCAGTGTCAGAACGATGACTCATAATTCTCCACGATCGAACGGCTCAGATTAACTCGTGAGTGCGGACTTCATGAGTTTGAACAACTCTTCCTTTGACTCTCTCCAATTGTGAGTCAACGAAGTGTTGATCTCCCTCCACGTGTCCTGCCGCGATGGACGGTTCACAATCTCCTCCCGGGGTTCCACTGTTGCACCACACCTGGAAACACTATCGCTCGACACATGCATCCCTACGTGCTCTCGATATGATACCCACATTTCCTCAATCGAACGGTTGAGAGGGGTCCTGAAGGGTCCTTATATCTATGATCCATGAGGCTTTGTGACTTCGGGTTTCGGGGGTTTTGGTTGCACCAACCCGTAATCTTCCCAATGCGCGAACTCTCAAACTAGTAGATCCAACAGTCAAGGTGGATCCCGATAGATCCTTAGATCAACGATCCACATTATTTCGCGACTTCGAGTTTCATAAGTTTTAGTAGCACCAACGTGTAAATCTCTTGATGTGAGAATCCCCGATCTCGCTAATACGACGGTCAAGGAAGGCCCTGATAGATCCTAAGATCTATGGTCTGGATCACGTTGCAACTTTGTGTATCGGAAACTCCCGATATGATTCACCTTCATTCTCCCGACTCCTGAAATACTGATATTTCGAAGCACCAAATCAATGGCTCATGCTCCTCTGGATCTGACGGCCACTATCAAATCATGAACTCGAGCCTCACAAGTTCCCTCTATTCTCCCCTTTTGACTTTTCCCTCCTATGAATCAGCGAAACATTGATCTCTCACCACATGTCCCTTCCGATGGGCGGTTATGATGATGTCGGGATCTCGTGACTTGCAACCTCCAATTCACAACTTCCTTCACATTCCCAACTTCCGAAATGCCGATATTTTGGAGCACCCAAATCCGACATTCAAGGAGTGTCCCGATAGATCCTTAGATCTACGACCCAAATCAATTCGTGACATCCGACGTTAGAGGTTTTGGCCACTCCAACTCACAATTCTCCTGAAGAGCGAATCTTCGATCTTGTGGATCGAACGATCGAGAAGGACCCTGAAGGATCCAGAGACCCACGGTCCAGATCCTTCCACGACTTCGGATGTCGGAGGTTTTACCTCCTTTACAACAGATTCACTCAATTCGCCGAACTTGCGAAGACTAAAGGAGTCGAGGCGTTAACGCCTGCACTCCTTCTTCAAATCTAACGGTCGTGAAAGACCTTGGAACCTCCCGAGTGGATTTCATCCATTCATCTACCAAACGAAAGGGTGTTCCTTTTTGATACTTAAAACTCGCTATCCTTCTTGAGCTTCGTCAGTTATGAAGGACTTAAGAGTGTTGTGCTCTTTCTCCTGGACTTAATCACTTAGAAGGGTCTTGTGCACACCTCTTGCACTCCTTCATCAAGTCTAGGACTTGAGTGGTTCTCGGTCTCTGCTAGCTTTCTAGAGAGCCTATGCATATATGCACTACCTCTCCTGAGCTTAATAAACTCTGTCCTCCAAGGGACTCAGAACGACTATGAGGGTTGACATGTGTACAAGAACTATGCCCAAGGTCGATGAACTCATAGTTCATGACTCTAGCTTAAGCCACCAAAGGACACAAGCATTTACGAGTATAAACATGTCCTATCCATAGGATTTCCTACTTGCCTAAATTCACATTCAGACGGATACAAAGAAGGAAATACAGTATAAATCATTAAGCAAACACAACCATCCCTACAACATTCATAGTATATCCAACTTTAGCTCACAGTACTACTTAAATACACAAGATATGTGATTACTTATCTATTACAGGTGGTAGCCAACTAACTGACTGTGGGTGTTCATCCTTCCACCCTACCATAGGCTCAGAGGCATTCATTCTTAGCACGCTGGCCACCCCCGTGCCAAGCCAGGATATCACCAGGGAACTCTCGCAGTTCTCAAGGATCCTTTCTTTCTTCCAACTTATGTTCGGGTTCTGTTCTCTGTGAACTTTCAGGGATTTCTCTCTCTCTGTTATGGCCTCGGCGAGGTTTATCAGATCCTTGCCCAGCATCAAACTCGCAGCCTTTTGTTTTTCCTCTCGCTGGAGAGCTCTGCGCCACTCCCTTACAAGTTTTTTTTTTCTCTCTGGTTGTCCATGTGTATCTCTCTTACCTTCCTTATTTTGGAAGGTTCCTGACCCATCATGTTCCTTCTGTCAAAAGGAAGCTTGGGTCTGCAGATCTCTGTGGTACTTCGGGCTGACATTCTGCAGCTAGACCATGCTCCCATTCATGGGGGTGGTTGATAATTCAACCACCAGCCTTTTTTCATTAATTGATTTCTCTCCTTGGGATCTGAAGGAGATTTATTATCCTCATCAAGGGAAATTTGGGGTTATTTGACATAATGAATTGTCTCTTATAATTTTCTCAGTCTTTCCTCTAGTGATATCATGGCCAATACTTTCAAGGCTTCACCCCCACAGTCATTTATTAACAACTCAAACAATAATATATTTACATCGTCCACATGCCTCAGCATGGTAATCCTATTTTATGATTAATTACAAGCTGGGGGAAACAGGGTGTTACAATTCTCTCCCCCTTAAAGGAACACCGTCCTAGGTGTTCTTTCTCAAAAACACCTATCATGCCTTTCTTATTCAACTGTTTCAGAAATCTTGATCTTTCTCTCTCGGTCAGGTCCTGTTTCAGACCCTTAATCTTGGTCACCTACTTTCAAAAATTCTTCGACAACAAGCACGTTAATCATAGTCTCATGCGAAAACATTGCATTAAAAATTTCTAGGAAAATTTTCATAATCTTAGCACAATAATTATCTTCGCAATTGGTGGATTTGTATCCACATGGTTGTTTTGTTATCCAGACTCATTATTTTTCCTTGACATACTCATTGGGTGCATGATCCCAATTAAATAGTTTACAATAACTATCAAGGTTTCATCTTCCTTGTGGTCACTCACCCTCCAGGCCCAGGCTCAGACATCCCCTTGTCTGCTATACAGTCCCTCAGGTGATCCATCTTGCCTTGCTAAGGTTTTCTCGCACAAGAAGAACTACCCACCGTGTGCATGATCCCAATAATTTACAAGAACTATTAAGGTCTCCTCTTCCTTGCGGTCACTCACCCTCTAGGCCCAGGCTCAGGCATCCCCTTCACTGCTATAAAGTCCCTCGGGTGATCCATCTTGCCTTGCCAAGGTTTTCTCGCATAGAAATAATTTCAGAGACTCTATCGAGTCTTACAGTCGAGGCATCCCTCAGACTTGCTCTGTTGAGGCGTCCCTCCGGCTTGTGTTACCTCAAAACAATATATTTCAGGCGATCATGGCTTATCACGGGGTTTTCATGGCTCAATAGTAGTCATTGTTCATCATCCATCCTTTCTGGACAAATCTTTCTTCTCACCTGCATCACAGGCATACAGAAATTTATGAGAAATCATCATAAATTTTAAATTCAAAAATTTTCTTATAAATCTGTCACCCACAGATTTCCAAATTCCATATTTTGTTTTCATATTTGCTCCACACAGGAAACAAATTCATAATTATGGGACTTTCCTTCCCATAGTGGTTTGGCTCAGCAGGCAATTGGTCTTCCTTATGGCTTACAACACTTCCATATTCAAGACTCCTTTGCTTCCTACACTTTCAACTTCAATCAGCCCAACAAATTGTTAGTTTCCATGCACATACATTTTATTGCACCTTTATAACGTCATCACAAACCATTTCAGAATTGTGCATACTAACAATCAAATTCACTTTCTCAAAAAGGAAATACCATTCCTTGCAGTTTGGCTCAGTAGGCAATTGGTCTTCCTTATGGGCTTACAATACTGCCATATCCAAGACCCATTTCCTCCTGCAATTTCAACATTCCTCAGCCAAACAAATTGTTAGTTTTCATGCACATTACCCTTTCAAAATCAAGCATACTAACAATCCAAGTCATTTTCATCTATTCAAGGATACAAAGAATGATCCAGGTGGATATCGGTGGCCACCTACCTTTTCCAACTGGCTCAAAACAGTTTTCTGGCAAATTTGGCAATTTACTATTTTTAGCAATTTTTAACTTTCGGGGCCATTTTGAGGGCCCAAATGAATTTTTTTCGAGATAGAGGTTCTCAATTATATACAAAGGCATAATTGAGCCCCCAAAATGAATCTCCTCGACGATACCTTTCCAACGAGCTATCACACACCTAAAATGGAGATTGTATGCAAAAGTTACGACCCCGGGAAGTTGATGTACTCACTTACCCAAACGGGGCCCACATGACTTTTGGCACTTCATCTCCTAGGGTTAGGTTTTTGGATGTCTAGGATTTTTGGCATTTCGGTCAGAGCCTCATTGTAATCATCTTCTTGTGGACGCGAGTAGCCGTCACA